>JAHBMJ010005795.1:37500-64550 GCA_018398765.1 Chromera velia | reverse complement strand
TCTCTGTGTGTGTGTGTGTGTGTGTGTGTGTGTGTGTATGTCTCTCTCTCTCTCTCTCTGTGTGTGTGTGTGTGTGTATGTATGTCTCTCTCTCTCTCTCTGTGTGTGTGTGTGTGTGTGTGCTAATCTAATCCAGGTTGAGGACCCGAAGGTCCTGTCGAACGCAGACTGCGTCATTCTCCTGTGGAATGCCGGGGCACCGCCTGCAGGAGGGGCGGGAAGAGGGGTGGAGGGGGGACGAGAGCTCGATGAATGGGTGGAGGCCGCTGCCTTTTGGCCGTGAGTCAGCTGTTCTAGCCATACTCTCACTCCTTTTCTTCCCGTTTGGACACCTCTTCGAACACGACTGAGTCTCTTTGAACCCGCGCAGCTGTACCTCACAGCAGTCCGTGATGTGGACGCCTTTTTTTGCTTCCAATGTGTTTCCTCCTTGTATCCCATACCTCTATCTCTGCTAGAATGCTGCGGGTGGAAAACTTAACTTGCATCTGTGGATGCATGCATGCATGATGTCCCTTCCTCTACAGAAAAGAAAAGAGTGTCAGGATGCTCGTCCTCGTTTCCGACGGAGACAGCAATGAAGCAACAAACGCTGAGCGGGAATGGGGCTCTCAGGTCAGTGGGGCAGGTAGAGACTCTCTGTCTCTGCATCGGTTTTTTTGTCTCCCGCCCCTGTCTGTTCATCTCATCTTTTGTTTTCTTCTCGTCTCCCCCTTTTTCATTCTTTTCTCTATGTGGCAGTTTGGATGTGCGTGTGTGTGTGTGTGTGTGTGTGTGTGTGGTGTGTGTTCGTGCACCGTGTGACAAACGCAGAACGAGTTGCAAGCGGAGTATAAGCCCCGTTGGGTTGTCTTCCGGCCCGCGCCTCCGCCCGCCTTCTCTGCCAAGAACAATTCCAACCCCATGAGAGAAGCAGCAAGAGAAAAAGAAGGAGGAGACACCCGTCCGGGAGGAGGAAGGGTTCTTCCGAGGGAGAGGCTGACGTCGAGAGAGACGGGAAGAGAGCTTCTTCACTCAATTCTCTCCTCGTGTCTCTCCCAGGACGAGCCGCAGACGCCAGTACCAGGTCAGATCGAACCTGCAAGGCTTCCTCCCCTCTTCTTCTTCCCTTCTTTGCTTCCTTCCTTCCCGCCCTCTGCTTTTTCCCTTTTTCATTCCTTTTTCCCTTCCCTCCTTCCCTCCTTCCGCTCACATGCAGAGAGCTCAATTTCTGTCCTCTCACTCCACCGTTGTATTTATGTCCCCACCCGGGAACTCACACTCATACATGAAGGTGATCCCTTCACACAAGGACCAGGGGCCAAGAGGTGTATGTATGTGTGTATGTGTGTATGTATGTATGTATGTATGTGTGTGTGTGTGTATGTCTATGTGTATATATGTGTGTGTATGTGTGTGTGTGTGTGTGTATGTCTGTGTGTGTGTGTGTGTGTGTGTGTGTGCGAGAGAGAGAGAGCAAGGAAGAAAAAGGTGGAGAGGCTGGGCGTATGTCTCTTTCCCTTCTCATGCAGGCGAGATGCGAATTTCAGATACGGAAAGGCGACCCCTCCGCCTGCCACCCATTGTCGCTTCCAGGGGGCGCGACAAAAAAGGAAACGAGGTCAGGACCCATAGCTTGAAATAATTTGTGCAGAATGAATTTGCTTGTATTAAATATGGAGCGAAAGGTGAGTAAGAACAAATGAACGAAGGAACGGAAGGAATCGAACAAACGTCAAATTCTGCATGTTCCCCTTACAATCCTGTGGGAGTCGTTCTGCTCTGGCTGCAAAACATTCTGCTTGAAATCTTCATCCAGGTGGGAGAATGCATTCAATTCAATTGCGAGTTCTACGACTTAAGTGCTTGACGCTATTGGTTCTGGTAGATGTGGGTCCATCATTTGCACGTATGTATATTGACACATCTAAACCATCACATGATGCATGCAGACTCGGGAAGCAGGAGCTCTCAGACAGGATGGAACGGGGAAGGGCCAGCAACCCCCGTCTCCCTCTTCAGGACCGGAAAAAACGAAAGATGCGTTTCCACACCGTCCTCTTCTTGAACGCCCACTTCCTCTCCCTCTTCCCCGCTCTCCCTCATCCCCCTCTGTCCCTCGCGACGGAAGCGCCTCCTTCTCCCCTCACTCCCCCTCGAAAGTCCCCATCACAGAAGACAGAGGGGTCTCAGAGATGCAACGAGCAGAAAATAAAATCGGCGGGAGGAGGGAGAGTCAGAGCAGAATGCGTCTGCTGAGCAGAATGACTTCACGTGTCAGCAGGAATGTAAGCGATCGAGAGGCGGACTTGTCCTTTCTTGACGTCGCGATGCAGGCGTGGCTGCGCGGGGATCCCTTGCGGCGAAGGCGGTAGGTATGATGTATGTTTGACAATTAATTCAGAGTGCATGAATATGATACATGTGTGTGTGGTACGAGCTGGGAAGGATGGAATGCGTGCGGCCGTGAAATAGGGGCTTCATAACTGAACGAAAGCACGAAGCGATGCACGGACGGATGAATGGACGGAAAAGGAAACACAAGGACGAAGGAAGGAAGGAAGGAAGGAAGGCATACAGAAAGAAGTATAGGGGCGGAAGGGAGATGTCAGAGTCTTCACTTCAAATTTCAAAGGATTTCGACTGTTGACACACAGAACCACGAAGTCGATCGATCGATCGATCGATCGATCAATAGCAGATCAATCCGTGCGTGTCAGTCAGCCGGTCAGTTTAATGGGTTTTATATGCATTTCGCCCTTCTTCCTTCTTCACCTATGTATCATTCTTGAAAACAATCAACCCCAAAACAGGTGCGCGTCAAAGTGGAAGGGAACAGAGTTAGAAGCCATCGCGTGTGCGAGAGGAAACTCTGAGGACTCGGAGGCCCTTAGACTGATCAAGGACGGTCAGTGCAGAGGGCCCTGTCCTCTTGTGTACTCTCTTGCAGTCTTTGTGTTTTTCTGGGTACCAGGGAAGCGCTTCAAACGGTTCCTCCTCTGTGAAGACACTCATTCCTCCGAAGTTTTTTTCTGCCTCAATTTTTGTTTTGTCGCTGGGTGAGTATCTCTGTTTGGGTCTCTGCCCTTATGACGTCGGGTCTCTGTGTTCCTTTCTCTCGCCTGCGTGGTCTCTGCTTGTCTATCTATATGCATCTTCACTCTCTCTCTCTCTCTCTCTCACGCTGAAGCTTCCTCCTTATTTCTCTACTGGACACTTCTTTTTGACCTCAGACAGAGGCTGACACACAGTCGGAGACAGGCAGACAGGCAGACAGATAGACAGACAGACAGACAGACAGACAGCAGTGAGAGATTCTGACTTCGAGTTGCTTCCCTCTCCATTGAATACAGGCAAGCTGGCGCAGCGTTCTCTGGGCTGTTTGCCGCTCTTTAATGGCGGTCGCATTGTCTGCTTGAGGATTGCTGCCCATCGAGGCTTCGAGGTTGGTCTTGATTGCTGTTCTTTATTCCTCTCTTGGTGGTCTTTCTTTCCTCGACACTCAATGGAATCAGTAAATAGAATCCATTCTCAGGGAAGCATACTGGGTTGTGCCCTTCTTCGGCTGCGTCGACATGCAAAAAGGTTCATGCAGGAGCGTCAAGACAGCAGTATGCACGCACAATCATGAGTACTGCTGCTCACATAAACAAAAGTCTAGAAGACAAACATCCTTCCATTTTCAAGACGTCTCCTTGCCCGGCTTCCTGCAGATTTTCCGTTTGATTTGGAACGTTCTCGTTGTTCTCACAGTCGCACTCGAACTTCCTTGGACAAAATCGCAGTCGCAGACTGGCGAGTCCTTTGAGCTGCAAGTGGCAGTCGCGGTGATTTTGCACTACATTCTCACTGTAAGTAAAACTCCTTTGGTCGGTCACTTGGTTCATCCATTTGTTCGATCATTCAGCCCTTCATTCGTTGCTTCGTTGGTTGATTGACTGCTCGACACTTTCAGTGATTGATCGTTCGTCGAGCGACTGTATTATGCCGCTGTACACCCTGCGTTTCTCGCTCTCGGTGTGTTTGCGGCTGTCCGGCGCGTACCTTCTGTGTCTCCCCGGATGCGTGAAGGCATGCAATTTTGCGTTGACTTTCTTTTTGTCCATCTGTCTTTGCCTGACTATCAGTGGGATCGCCCCGATCCCTTTGTTGGGCTCTTTCACTTTCTTTTTCATCCTCCATTTTCAATTTCTGTCCTTTTCCCCTTTGCCAATCCCCTCCCCCTCCCCTCTTTTCAGGGGCTGTTGGGAGCCGAAATCACCGTGAAGGCCGTCGCCATCGGGATCCGGGCAGAGGGACTGAGCCTTGACGTGGCCCTCTTCTGCTGCGGTGGTCAGTGCGTCCGTCTGTGCGTTTGAGGAAAAGTGGAGAAAAAGAAAGAGAAGTGCAGGTAGTCTACCTGCCTGCTTGTCGTCTGTGTGTCTGCCTATCTCCCTACCTACCTATCTTGCTGAGTCTTCCTGCCTGTCTACCTGGAGACCTGTCTAGCTGCCTTCCTGGCTTTCTGCATGATTGCATGTGTTACTTCCCGCCGATGAAGCCAAAGAACGAAGATTTGAATACGGGAGCAAACTGTTTTTCTTAAGCTTTCTTCACGCATTGACATAACCTTCTGTCCGCCTCTCTTCTCCTCTTCCACTTTGGGTCTCTTCAGTGATCCTCATAGAACATTCGAGTGCGTGTATGGTGCACTCCACGCGCTCATCTCGTTTTCCGCTTCTGCGGCCCGACGAGTCTTTTTGTCATTTTCCTCCCCCAATAAAGTGCCCCCTCTTCGTTTGCCTGTCGACGTCCGAACAAGTAGACCTGCATGCAGAATTCATAAGGAGTGAAAAAAGGGGCAAAGCTGAAAGAAGGATGAATTGAATTGATTTCTGAGTGAGTTACACGCATATTCCTTGCTTTAATTTGCAGTGATTGCGTGCAGCAGCGAGACTCCATGGGATGGTCTGCCCCCCTCCAGCAGGGGGAGTGCTGGATGGTTTTCTCTCCTGCTGCTCCGGCCGGTGCTGGCAGTTCTGGGAACGAGAAAGTGCGTTCCATCTTTCTGTCGTCGGTCTTTCGTATGTCGAAACGAAAGTGAGGTGTTGGCCCTCACGTTCTGCCTTCTGTCTGTCTTTGGTGCTTTCTTTGCGTGTGTGTCCATCTGTGTTTTTGGGTCTTTTTGCTTCTTTTTTCTTTTTCTAATGAACAAACGGTGTTTGAATGCAAAGAGCGGGTTACTTCAAGGAAGTCAGGAGAAGGAGCCGTCAAGGGCGGCTAGGACGGTAGCGGCGTATTTGTGCGGCTGCCGGCATTTCGTATTTCAACTTCTGAAGAAAATAAAGGACTGACCAGCCTCAGACAGGCGTCAGACAGGGACCAAGAAACGCATGAGAAATTCTGCCACCATCCTTGTTGTGTCTGTCCTCTCGTAAAGACTTCGTATCGATCAATGGTTCTCCCTCAGACGCTTTCGGCTTTCAAAGGGGAAACTTTCCAACGAAGAATCACAAGAAACAAAAGAAAGCGAACCTTGTTTGTGGCTCACCCGTTTTGGTTGCAGATTTCGGGCCCTCCGGATCATTGTCAGAGCATGCATTTTCTTTCATGCCCTTTTTGGTTTCTGTATGAAAGAAAATGCATGCCCTTTTTGGTTGCAGATTTCGGGCCCTCCGGATCATTGTCAGAGCAGCCGAAACCGCCATTCCTATGGTCACTTTAGTTTGCAGATCTAAGACCAGTTCTTCTTTGTCTCTAGCTTCGTCTTGTCGTTTGTGTCTTCCATCGTCCATTCATCATCGTTCCATTGACTCAAAAAAGGCTCGCTCATTCTCGACATAAGCCTCCTCAGCTTTTATTGACGTTTTTTTGCCCCGATTGAAACCACATCGTTCTCTCCGCCTGTCTTTCCAGTCTCTGCTTGCCGTTTGACAGCTCGACCACATGCTTGCTCAACGATTGATCGACAGAAAGATTGTGTGCTTTTGCAAGTCCTCAGGTGTGGACTTTGATCTGAGTTGATCTGAAAATTTTCGTGCAGGCAGGAAGCGTCGCACTCTTCAGTCTCTTCTTCTTCGCCCTTTTTGGAATGTTTGCCGTCCAGATCTTCGGAGGGCGGCTCTACAATCGGTCGGCCAGTGAAGGCCTTTTCCTCCTGCTCATTGTGCTTCGAGACGCTCAAGGCATGCAGTCTCATTTTCTCTCTTTCTCGTCCTCAAGTTTGTCATCACTCTATGTTGAAGGGAGAAACGCGGAAAGATGGATGGATGAATCGAGAAAAAGACCATGACAATCAAGCATACAGGCAGGCAGGCAGGCAGGCAAAAGAATCGGTTATATGATCCTCTTTTCCCCATGTGCGTACGTACAGATGTGTGGACCAGCAGACTGCGGAGGTTGTGGACGAGAATCGTGTCTGTCCCCACAACCCCTCGAGAGACCATCAACCGTATGGGTGGGTGGGTGGGTGGGTACGGCGATCGATAATGAGATGCATCCGGGCCTCCCTGCCTGCCTGCTTGCTTACCCGGCCTTTTTCCTGAGGGTGTATTTTGACACTTTTGGTTTTGCCTAGTCTTCACTGCAGACACATACCAACTGCGTTGGTTGCCATGTCTATTTCCGCGCTTCCGCTACTCAGAAATTGGAGAGCTTGATTGTCCCTCCTCCGCCTTTTCTCATACTCTCTGACTAGCCGACCTTCCATTTCTTTCTTCCTCTTTCCATTCGTCTGCCTCTGTCGCTGTCTCTGGTTGAGTGTGGCACTGCATGCATGCGTGTTTTCTCTGCCGACTTAGTTGTCGTCTCGTCTCTCTGCAGATGTCCCGCGGGAGAAAACTGTGCCATCATCCGCCCTCCTCGCAACCCTGACGACGGCTTCATGTCGTTCGACAACCTTGGTACGGCCTCTCTGTTGCTCTTCCAGGTCTGTCGGTCGGTCTTTTCGCTTTCTTTGCCTTTCCGCACTTTTTTCGGTCTCGTCTATTAGCGGGCACACATCGGAGAGAGAGCGCCATTCATCCTTAAGATGGTCTTTGAGAATCCGCGCTCTTTCGACCTCCTGCTTCCTCTCTGTTTGACTATCTCCAATGTTCTCTCTCTCTCTCTCTCTCTCTCTGTGTGTGTGTGTGTGTGCGTGTGTGTGTGTGTCTGTGTCTGTGTCTCTGTCTGTGTGAGTGTGCGGCATTGGGTTGGTGACGACTCTGGTGCATGTGGCCGTGTGCGTGCATGAAGGTGATCCAAGGAGAAGGGTGGAACACGATTGTGTTCACAACTGCCACCGGAATGGCCAATCCTTTCCCGTATATTTTCTTTACTCTCATACACGTCAGTGCGTCAGTGAATCGGGTATAGGACAAAAATGTGGATGGAGGGAGAGTGTCTTCCTTCCGACGTTGAAGTTTGTCGAAGTTTTTCTTTCTGTCGAATTCTTATCGATACCTTCAACCTCATGAGAGAGAGAAACGAGGAGAGAGAAAAGTCGAAAAGTACCTCTTTTTCGATGTTTTTTCCACTCTTTTCAGCATTTCGTTTTTCCCGCGTCGCAGTCTTCCTTTTGGTTGCCGTCTCTTTTCCGTCTCTGTTCTCTCTGTGTTGCCGTCCCCGACGGGGTTCATTTAATCTCCTCGTGTGAACCTGATATTCGCATCACGCAATCCAATAAAACAAAGAATATACGAAACTTCTGCATATGCTGATTCTCCCAGGTGATCGGAATGCTCTTCATCCTCAACATTATCGTCGCCGTCTTTTACGATAACTTTCGGTTGGTCCGTCCGTCGGTCGGTTTTTGCGTCAGTCCATGCACAGAAAGAGACTCTACTGGTTGGTCCGAGATCAGCTATGTATCACAAATCGCTCTGTTTCTAAACTGTTGGTGTAGCGCGAGCACCATTCTGTCTGTTTCCCTGTCTCTCTTTCCGCATGACATAGTGTATGCATGTGCACCGGGGGACCGGTTTGGAATGGCCGGTGGGTGATGGCGTCTTTCTGTCTGTGCGGTGCGTCGGAGGGGGCTCGCCTCCCCCTACCTGCATCGCCGCCCTCGATCTGGATATGTTGAGATTCTCTCTTTCGCGGTGCTCTCATCTTGTGTTGCCGTTCCTTTTGTTTCATCTGAGTGCGTCCAGACAAGCAAATCTGGTGGACAAGACCCTCCGGATTTTCGAGCAGACGCAGAAAGAGCGGCAGGAAATGCGAAACATGCAGAGGGTAGTGGCGAGGGCGCAACAGGTCAGAAAAAAGGGAGAATGAAAAAGAAAGAAAGAGGGGAAGGAAAGAAAAAAAAAAGAAAGGAAGGAAGATCGAAGAACCATGTCTCATGGGGCCCTCCGCTGTGCAATTAGAAAAATGATAACAGATTACAGCACTCATTCTGTTTTTGTGTTTCTTTCTTCCTTTCTGTTTTTTCTTGTTTCTTTACATTTATGTTTTTCTTTGTATGTGTGTGTTTGGTGTAATCTTTTTTTGGCTTCTTTGTGCCTCTTTTCCCGTTCGCATATTCATTTTCTTTCTTTTACGTTTTCGGTTTTGCCTCCTCTCTCGGTCCATCTCTCTTTCTTCCTTCCTCTCCATGTGTGTCACAATGCTTGTCATTCTTCGTCTTCTTGTATTTCATTTTTGTTTTCTTCCTTCGTCTATTTGCTATGCAGGAAAAGAAAAGACGGGCAGCGATAGAGAGACGCGCACTGACTCTCTGGAAGCGCTCACTCCCTTCTTCCTCCTCTCCGTCGAATCATCTGAACCGCAAGATGACAAGCCAACCGACAAACTCAGTGACACCACCCAAGGCAGAGGATCTCCCTCCCGACCATCACGCAGTCCCTCCACATCAGTTGAACCACAAGCCGACGGTGTGGAGGTGGAAACGGGCGACCATGTCCAGCATGGCGCTGAAGAGCCGTACAGCGACTCTCGGAAGGGAGGAGAGGAGGAAGAGGACTACTGACACGGCTGCGAGTGCTTGGAGGAAGGAGAAGGTCCAGGAGAGGTTTCAAAATGTCACCAGAAGACTGATGGACTTGGTCGGTGTGATCAGATTGTGCATGCATGCACAAGCACCCTTATCTCGCATGGAGCCGAAGCTGCCCAGCAAAAGCAGAGAGAAGCTCAAATGATAGTCTGCACGCGCTCTGTTTTGCTGCAGCTGCATTCGATGATGTTAGGAGCTCACTTGGCCACGTGTTTGAAGTCCTTTTTGATGTTACGAAAACTCAAACTCCGGTCATTTCTGCATTCGTCAAGCTCCTGGATTCAACCTTCTGAAAGACTTTTGGTTGCACTTTGCAATTCACTGTTCCGCATCCTTTTCTATCTGTGGCTTTCTCTGATTCGCTTCAGATGAAAAAAGCGGACTTTCAGTCGGCATCGCTAAATGCGAGTGCTCCGCTGACCGCATCGCTGCCCCCTGAGGAGACGGAGACCGACAACACAATTGCGAGAGAGAGGGCATCCTCTTTCGTGTCCACGGAACCTGCTGACGCCTACAGCCTCGCCCCCACTTTGGAGGACGTGCAGAGAGATGCGGCGATTCTGCACTCATCCAACTCGAGAGCATCTGCGTCGGCTTGGAGGTCTGCTTCTTTTGGTCAGCTCAGAGGGAGGTCGCGGGCGTTTATGTGAAGAAAGTCGCACGTAGGTGGACCGAGGGGGAGGAAGGTAATTGATTCCCTTATGTCCTTCTGTCCTCCCCTTATATCCCCCTCCCCTCTGGCTCTGCAAGTGAAGTGTACCCATTGCTGCCTGTAAGTGTGTCACGGATGGCATCTCAGTTCCCTGTTTTGTGTGACAGTACACATATTCATATGTGGTTCTTTTGTGCTATGACAGAATAGTCAGTGCACAAACAAATATTTCAACTTAATTGCAGACAGAACTGTTGATGGCACCGGAAGGGTCACATTTGCGGACGCAGTGGGGGATGTCCCCGTGAGGCGTCTGTCTTCCTCCCGCCCGGGTCCGGGTCCTCCTTCTGGAAGTTTTACCTCTGGGAAGGGGCCTCTGGGGTATCAGGAAGAAATTCAGGAGGGAGGGGAAAGCAAAGAAAGGCTGCAAATGAGAGGCAAGACTGGTCGAGGCAGAAACGAAAAATTGAAGTCAGTCAATCGCAAGAAGCCCTTCAAAATGAGAGCACACCGGATTGAATGCGAACGAATATATACGGATCCTGCTCCAGTCTCGTTGCATGAAAGCAATTTCCTTCCACACAGAAACGCCACCTATGAAGCTCTCAGATTCCCATGGTCGTCTTCGTGTCCGTCAACGAATTCCCTCTGATCTTTATCTATCGAGATCCAATGTGCATTCGCTTCTCTCCCTAGCTCCTTTCCCCTCTGCCCTGGCACCCCTGCCCCTTTACTCCTTCCCCCCCGTCTCTTTTTCACGCAGCCACACATACACAGGCACACACATGCACGGGCGCGGCGGGTGGGCGATGTTTAAGAGACTAAGTCTTCTGAAAGAAGAGCTGTGACTGCATCTTCTGACGAAGGCACATTTTCAGTCATGGATATGCGTCTAGCTTCTTCTGCACATGTATGAATATGTCTGTTGATTGCAAGAAAGATCCCGCAAAGAGTTCTGGAAGAGCCGCAAGGTGACGAAGGAGAAGCAGAGAGCCCGACGGCGGAAGGCAATTCTGAGGAAGCAGATGAAGAAAGCAGGCAAAGGAGCGTCAGAGGAAAGAGAGAGGAGGGCTGCCGTTCTGCATCTCTCTCTAATCCTCGCACAGAGAAAAGTCGAGGAAGACGTTGTCTGGACTGAGGGGAGGGGGAGCGATGCAGCGCTTGCACGGGCCGCGCAGAGATTGGAGTCAGTCTGTCTGTTTGTCTAGCTGCTTTTCGCTCATTCCGTGAGTCCTTCGCTCAGGCGAAGCGGCACAAGTTTCTCCCTCTCTCTCACACACCCGTGCACTGAGTCACTCAAACAGACAGATGGACACATCTCCCTCTTTCTACTCGGCAGCAGCAGACAAATGGATCGAGGGTCTGGTGGTCACTCTGATACTTCCTCACAGTCTGGTTTCACTACAATGCAAAAAAACATCCAGTACATCATCGCATCTTTCCCTAGATGCTCCAGCTCTCCTATCTTGCACTGCAAAATTTTGATGTTCCAAGCAAGCATCGGCAATTCAGCTCAACTCTGAAATGTGTAGATGCACACTGAATCACTCACTCACTCGCTGCTTGACGAGACGAAAGGAAGCCGAAAGTCTGTCTGTCTGTCTGTCTGTCTGTCTGCGTGCGCATGCATGTATGATCATCCATCCATGCATCCATGCAGCATGCTCCAACAACGTATCAAGAGGCACAGAGACAAGATGCAGAGCGAGAAATGGAGGACGAAGGGGATTTTGGCCTCGTGCAGGTGGGTGGGTGCGTGCGTCAGGCAGGCAAAGTTTCAATGAACGTAAAACCCCCCAAGGCAACTGTTGCATATGGCATTTGCTTCTTTTCCTGCTTCAGCAAGAGTCGCATAAGGTTGAGCATAAGCATTCGCGCTCGCTTGGACTGCTGCACATTAGTGCAAGAAAGACAACCCAAACCACTCGCCTCCGGCCGGAGTCCTTTTTTCGAAGTTGCTGCCGGACAAGAAAAAGAAGCTAGCTCATCATCTACATTGGCGCATGACAGCTCTGCCTGTCCCTCTGCCTCTCCCTTCCCTCCTTTTCTTGTTTAAGTGCTCTCTTTCTTCCTTCCATATCGGCTTTCTCCCCCCCCCCCTTCTCTTCAATGTTCTTTATGAACGTGTACGTATCCGTTTAAACATGTATGTGTGTATGTGTATATGTGTTTGTCTGTGTGTTCACGACTTTCTCTTGCTTCGTTCCTTTTGCGTTGAACAGATGGCGCCTCTTTCTGCTGGTGGAGTCTCTTCCCTTCAACGTCTTCTTCACTGTCCTTGTGGTGTTGAACACCGGACTGATGGCGTCGGAGCACTACAACCAGCCTCCCATTTGGACTGAGGTCAGCCTGCCTGATGTTTCTTCAAGCAGGCATCTATGTACCCTCTCTTACTCCCCGCTCCAAGAATTCTCTCTCTCTCTCTCTCTCTCTCTCTCTCTGTCTGTCTGTCTGTCTGTCTCTCTGTCTCTGTCTATCTATCTATCTCTTTGAACGAGTTTGCGCGCACTCGTCCACCAGAATTCACCCCTCGTGAATGGATATGTTGCCCTGACCTGACAGTCTTGGCAAGCTTTGTTTTTGCCAGTGTGTCTGCTCCAGCTGCAACAGCGACGTCATTTGATGATGCAGTCCGGCTGCAGTGAAACTGAAAATCATTTTGTTCTGTCCTGGTTCTCTTCCTAGATAGGGCTCTTCCTCTAGATCACTTCCCATCAACAAAATCGATTGCATGATTCACCCTGGCTGCAGGTTCTGAAAATCTCCAACTACGCCTTCTGCGCCCTCTTCAGCCTGGAGATGATCCTCAAACTTCTTGCTTTGGGTCCCTGCAGGTCCGTGCGTGGTGACCTTCCAATGATCATGCATTTGTCTTGTCAGATGAGAGAGAACATTGGCAAACGTGCCGATTGTCACTGGTTGCTAGGACACTGGAGGTTCTGTTCGACTGTGAAGAGCATGACTCTTAACATGGGTGTGTGTTTGAAGAGGATGAGAGCTGCTCAACGACAACCACGCCCGTAATGTTCATGAGCTTGACGCCGGTCAACGTCCCTTCAGCTCATGCAGTCCTTTCTTGTCTTTCGAATATTTTGCGTCAATTGGCCTCTCATCCCCTCCCTCCCACCGTGCTGGACACAACGAACGAAGAACATGCAAAAACACAAGCACAGCAGTGACCACATATAGACCCACTGAAAGACAGAGACAGAACAGCAACTCAGTCTAGCCGCATTTTGGTCTCTCGTTCTTCACCCCTTTGTTTCTCTTCCAGGTACTGCCGAGACTCGTTCAACGTTTTTGACGGTCTGACCACATGTCTATTCATTGTGGAGGTCTCTGTGGAGAACGTGTCACCAGAGACCGAAATGCTCAGCGCTCTGAGGGCCTTCAGACTTCTCAGGTCGATCCTGCATCCATCAGGCATACATGGAGCCGCCGTGTGCACATACGCATGCGGACGCGGAGATGTCCTCACCGATCTTTGCAAATGAGTCGGCTGCATGGGTGCAAACAGCCTCTCTTGCTTGACTTATTCGTCTGATTACTTCACGAATTATTTCCACAACTGCCCTTCTCTTCTGTGCGTTTGGATTTGATTCTTCTGCCCTTCTGGAAGCAGTCGGGGTACTCCTCATGCATTTGCCTCCCATCTCCCTCCTGCAGTCTGTCTGTTTCCTGAAAGAATATGCGTGAAGGGACCGATCGGTGCGTTTCTCTCTGGATGTCTGCGTCACTCTGCAGCGCTATTGATTCGGTTGACTCGTCCCTTGAAGGCAACGCGTGATGGAAGTATGGGTGCTGCTGTGTCCGGTCGTGCGTGCGTGCGTGCAGGATTTTTCGTCTTGCCCGTAATCTGTTGGAACTCCGTCTCCTCCTTGTTCGGATGGCTTCCTCGTTTGTGAAACTCGGGAGTCTCTGTCTTCTCCTCCTGTGCTCTGTCCTCTTCTTCGCAGCTGTCGGGTGCTGGTCCGTTTTTTTGTCTCATCTGTTTTATTCATCTCCCTCGTGGTTTGCAAAGACTTAGTCGAATTTGGATTCAGTGAAGCGCTTGTCAGGAAGAGCCAGGAAGGAACCTCAACGCATTTTTGTGCAGGACTTCTTCGGCATTTTTCGTTCGGAAACTTCTAAATGCCTTGGTTGTCGTCTGCCCGCGTATGCATGTGCGCGCATCTAATTTTGTCGTCCACACACACGCTAGTTTGTCTATATTCAATCTCGCAAATCCTGCTTCAGAAAGAATTCCATAGATCACGCTACTGGAAGAGTTCATGAGAGCCGCTGGGCTTCGTATTTCACCAGTATTTCACGCTCCCTCCTATTTTTCTGTCTCTTTGTCCTGTGCTTCGTCTTTCGAACAGCTTCTTTGCTGGAAGGGAGGGAACCGTGGGAGAATCCCCGCGGTCAAACTTTGACTCTTTCTTCAACGGTCTTTTGTCCGTCTTCATCATCATCACAGGGGATGATTGGCCCTCGACGATGAGGGAACTTGCAAAGGTCTGTCTGTCTGTCTTCTGCTTGCGTGCATGCCTCTCTGGATCTTTCTCTTGCTTGCTCTCTTTGTCCCTGTTTGAATGCCAGAACGTCCGGATCAAAAAGGAAAAAGAAGACTCAAATCTCCTGACTGATAGCAACGTGTGGCGACCAGCGTGCATCATGCGTGATTGATGTGTGGCAAGGGGGATGAAAAACATTACCAGAAACATGTTTTGTGACTCTTCGTCAGTACCGATGAGTTCGATGCTCTCTCGCTATTCTCCTTCTCACTTCCCGTCATCACCCGCTTTAATTGCCACCTTCATTCCATTCTCTTGCGTGTCGATCTGGCATGCAGGCCCGCACCCCCGCGCTCGCCGTGGTTTTTGTTCTTTCGACAATTCTTGTGAACACCTATTTCGTCCTCTCTCTCCTGTTGGCCATTCTGATTGACGAATTTTCTGATAGCTCTCTGAGAGAAGAGAGAGAGATGGAGCGGGACAAGTTTCTCACAGTCAGCTTCTCCCTGCTTGTTTGTTTTCTTTCGTTCGACTATGATCACTGACCTTCGTCGGTTCGTGGGTCTTTTTGAGACATGAATTCGTGTGTACAATCTTGTTCCCAGGCTCCATTGTACGGTTTTCTGTTTCCTTCTTCGCTTCCTCATTCTCCGCTTCCCTCTTCTTACAGCTGTTTGCAATTGACGAGATGGAAGGAAATCTAAGAACCTTGACGCTTTCGCGTTGCACTTTTTGTAACAGGCGCTTTTCATAGCAGCAAAGAGTGCCACATTAATTCTTCAATTGTTCATGTCAGATAATGAGACTGCTCCCGGCTGGTCGTCAAATTCGTCGGGGGTGGGTACAGAGGGGGACTCTCGGCTGCCTGCGGGAAATGATTCCAACTTCGAATCACTGGGTGTGCCTCTCTTTCTCTTTCTCTCTCTTTCTCTGTCGGTCTCTCTCTCTCTCTCTCTCTCTCTCTCTCTCTGTGTGTGTGTGTGTGGGTGTGTGTGTGTGAATGAATCAATTTATCAGGGAGTTGACAAAGGGACGTTTGACAAATCTGTGGTGGAGTTCATGGACTGGCACAGGAGAAAGCGGCACAGCGAGAGGGAGGTGAGGGACGAAAGAGAGCCCTCTCAGAGGCACGCCGGTGCTGTTTGCGCTCTGCTTCCCCCTCTCCCAAGTCTTTCTCAAAGGGGCGGGAAGAAAAGACACAACGAGGTGTCACCCCTGACGCCTCCCCGCTCTCCATCCCGAAAGAGCGACAGACACACCGACATATTAATAGAGGAGCAGCCGCAGGAAGCCCCAACCCCTCTCCCCGACTCCATCTTACGTCCAAGTTCTTTGGGATGGAAGACACGCAGAGACACTCCCAGTCAGTCAGTGGGCTCCTGGAAAGAAGAGAGAAGCACTCCCGACCCTCGCTTCTTCTGTCCCTCTCTTCTGCTCCTTCCGGGACAAGTCATTTCTCCAAACGTCGAATGTGAAGTTTTGGGCGAAAGGAGAACAGAACTGGCAGCGATGAAAGGCGCTTTCAAGCACTGCTCTGGGGAGTCTGGCTGTGACGTGGAGATCTTCGAGGAGGAAGATTCGAATCTTCCGATTCTGCCTGCGGGCGGGATTGGAGAACGGCTGACCAATTCTCTGGGTATGTTCAACTTGGAGGATTTGATTGAAGAGCCACCCGTGGAGACAGGAGGAGTCGGCGTTGAGAAAGACCGAAGAGCAGAAGCAGAGTCGAGAGAAGGGATCAAAGCGAGACCGTCACAGAGAAGGCTCGGGACAGAGGTGGAGCAGGAGGAGAGAATAAGGCATCTTGCACTCGCTTTCACTGAAGCCGCTGCCGGAGAGGCAGGTCGTACACGAGCCCGCGCACAGACACGACAACCGACACATACTGGAGCCTTCAGAAATACGGGACTCAGTGGAAGCAGATTAAGAGAGAGAGAACCGACAAATAACAACGGTCCGTCAGCCCTTTAATTTTTATTTTCCATTCTTATTTGGCAAGCGTCAAGCTTACGCATGCACCTTTCCGAGACGTCTACAGCCTTTCCCTTTTTCGTCAAAGGGTTGCGTGGTGTTGTATAGGGTTGCCTAATTCATCATTCGTTTCATTTCTTGCGAGCGTGACTGCAGAGGAGAGCTCCGCATGGAGGGGGCGACTTTTAGGCCCGGGCCCCGGAGACGGTCAGGGGGACTTTCGGAATAGCACTCAACGAGCCAAGAGGGAGCGAAGAAGAGGACGCAAGAAAGGAGACAGCTCACTGAGTTCTCCGGAAGTCCGGGGTGGTCAGCGAGCGTCTGATTGTCTGTCTGTCTGTTTGTCTGTTTGTTTGTCTGTTTGTCTGTTTGTCTATTTGTCTGTTTGTCTGTTTGTCTGTTTGTCTGTTTGTCTGTTTGTGGGTTTGTCTGTCTGTCTGTCTGTCTGTCTGTCAAACCATGACCCCGTCCGTCTGTTTCTCTGTTTTCTTTACTCTTTCCTGTTTTCTGCTGCCTGTTCTTCATGTCATTCAATACCTCTTTTCGTCGCTTGGAGTTTACTCTCCATTTCTTCTCTTTCCTTCGAACCAGATCCCCCCCCTCCGCGTTGGTTTGCATGTGTGTGTCTATGAAACTGGCATACCCGCAGGTATTTCTTTGCCTCGTCGGATCTCCTTTGCGTCGGCAAACGCGGAAGAGAGGGTCGAGCAGGGAAACATTCCAAGGGGAATTCGAACCGTCACGGTCAGTCTGCCTCCCTCTCTCTCTCTCTCTCTCTCTCTCTCTCTGAGGTCGATTGGTCGGTCTGTATGTCCGTTTTTCTGTCGGTTGGTGAACTTCTCTATCTATCTCTCTGTGTGTCTGTCTGTCTTCCTGTCATCCAAACGGCCCGCCAAGTCTGCATGCAATAATACTTGATGATCCCGTCTCCGCCTTCCTCTCTCTTTTTCTTTCTGTGCTCGTTCTGAAAGGTCTTTGGACTTCTGAGTCAGCACATGGGTCGTGCATGTCAGGGCCAGGACCTCACTTGCAGTTTGCGCGGGAGGAACGCCTTTTGTCTTTCAGTCCGTCTTTGTTTCACTCGTTTCTGGCCGAAGAACTGAGGGACATACATGTGTGAGTGTGAAGATTAGATCGAATCACGCTGTCTGTGCAGAATGACTTTGAGAGAGCAGACTGCAAGGAGCTGGCCGATGACGAGCAGAGCCTCTTCGCAAAGGAGAGAGAGGGAGAGGTGCAGTTGGGAAGCACCTTGCAGACGCTCAAGACTGCGCTGAGATCTCCCAGCACAAGCCCTTTGGGAGAGGGGAGAGGGGCGTCGGAGTTGCAACGAGAGAGGGGAGATGCGCTTTCCTGCACGGTTGAAGAAGGAACAAGAATCAGTGTGCAGCGAGGCCGGAGTCAAGCATTCGAGTCTAGGGAGGAGGCCTCAGAATTTGAAACGAGGGAGAGGAATCAGCCTGTCGACCTGATTGAAAGGCGCTGGCTTGAATCCCTGCTTGTTGCTGGCAGAGGAAGGGGAGGGGGAAGAGGAAGGAGAAAGTCAATTGAGGGAGAGCAGAAGAGCCAGCAGAAAGAACGAAGTAGCAGCATTTCGAATGGGAAGAGGGAGGGAAGACCTGAGGAGGGACTGAAGCATAACAAGGCCAAGGGATGTGAAAACCAGGCACAGAGAGAAGACGAAGGGACAGGCGGAGAAGGACAAGAGAGGTATGACGATGGGGACGAGGAAGATGAAGATGAATTGACAAAGCCGGTAGCATCCAAGGGATACTTGTACTCGTCCCTCTTCTGTTTTGACAGTGAGTCGACTCCTCGGAAGCAGGCGATCATTTTGGTGAACAATCCGATCTTTGAGGGTTTCATGATCTTTCTCATCCTCCTGAACACCGTCATGCTCTGCCTCGAAGACCCCCTGGCAGACGAACAGGCAGACTGGCTGACTTTACGAAGACCCTCATTCAACCTGTACCTTCTCTTCGTCTCCGCTGTGATCTTCTCTCTCGAAGCCGCACTGAGGATAGTGGCACAGGGTCTCCTCTTTCATCCGGGCTCCTACTTGAGGACTTTCTGGAATGTAATCGATGTCCTTGCACTCACGGTCGGTCTGTTAGTCGGTCTGTTTGTCTGCCTGTCTGTCTGCCTGTCTGTTTGTCTGTCTGTTTGTTCGTCTGTCTGTCTGTCTGTCTGTCTGTTTGTCTGTCTGTCTGTTTGTCTGTCTGTCTGTCCGTCTGTCTGTCTGTCGGTCTGTCTGTCTGTTTGTCTGTCTGTCTGTCTGTCTGTCTGTTTGTGTGTATGTATGTGTGTATGTGGATCTCTTTCCCTGTCTGTGTGTCTCTCTCGGTTCCTCCCTGCCTGACTGCCTCTCTGTCTGTCTGTCTGCCTGTCTGCCTCTCTGTCTCTGTTCGTGTCTTCAGTTGAATGTGTTGAGGTCTCAAGTGAAAGTCAGCGATCTGCTGCCAAACCATCTGCTAAAAGTCATGGGCGATCAGAAAGTGGGACGACACGGCTGAGCTGTCACCTGCTTTCACTCCATTTGCACACAAGCACACTTGCAGATTTGTATTTCGGTTCTCGCTCTCTTTTTGTGCATCTCGCGATCGTTGGTAGTTCCACACTTAGAATTCGAATGGCGATAGAATGGATCGATCGATTGATCTGTGCAGGTGATATGGCTTCAGCTGACATACCGTGACGGGTCGCAAGAGAGAGTTCTGGGGGCTCTCGGAATTCTCCGTGCGCTGCAACCGCTTCGGCTGATCCCCAGATTGAAGGGCCTCCGGGTTGCCATGAAGGCCCTCTTGACCGGCCTTCCCGGAACGCTCTCTGTTGTGGGCCTCTTGTTTCTCTTTGCCGTTCTTTTTGCCATTTGCGGCATGCAGCTGTTCATGGGAAGATTCGGGCAGTGCTCCGACCCCTGTGTTGCCTCGAAGGCCGAGTGCACCGGCTGGTTTCTCCCGCCCCCTGTGTACATGATTGACACCTATGAAGGAGGGGAGGTGCCAATAGTGGCGGCCGAGAGCTTTGACTGGCCTTTCGAGGTCGAAGCACTGCAGAATTACACAATTCCGTCTCTCGGTGTCCGCGTGAACTCAAGCACTGTGATTGACGAGACGTGTCCATTTCCCTCAGTTCCCTTTGGAGTTCCCGGATCTCTCCAACGCCTGTGGTTCCGACCCAATTTCTCTTTCAACAATCTCCTTGTGTCCGCTGAGGTCGCGACTCTCGACGACTGGTCAAGGGTCCTTTGGAGAGCGATGGATGTTCAGGTACGCCGGTCGACGCCGGGCTGACTTTTCCAGATGCATGGCCATGCAGAAGAATTAAGAAATAATGTCTTCTCCAGAAAGGTTATGTACTCATCAGTATTTCGTTGATCTTTCTTCTATGTCTCTCAGATGTTTGTCAGATGTCATTCGGCCGGTCAAAAGCATCGATGAAAAGCCAGCAACAAACCAACACATCAATTCCAAAAAACAAAAGCAAGAGGGAGCCGCAGCCACAGCATTGTTCTTGCACCGGCCACATCTCTCTCTCTCTCTCTCTCTCTCTCTGTGTGTGTGTGTGTGTGTGTGTGTGGTTGTGTGTGTGTTTGCAGGGGCGAGACAAGGGCCCACGAAGAGACGCCAACCCGCTTGCAGCCATCTTCTTTGTGGTGTTCATTCTCATCACGTCGTTCTTTGTTCTTAACCTGGTCACGTCGGTGATTATTGAACAGTTCAAGCTTCAACTACTGAACATCAGAAAGGGAGCAATGATGGACCCCCTCCAAAGGACATGGCTCAACACTGCCCTCCGTCCCTTTCAGCGATCCTTCATAGTTCCCCTGCCCTTCCCCCAGAACAAAACGTCATCAAGGGTGCGCGAGGTAATACTCCACAAGTCTCTCTGGCTTGAGTGGACTACCTCCGCACTCGTCGTCGCGCTCTTCTGCTTCCTGGCCTCGTACACGGCCAACGAGAATGCAGAGTTGACTCTGGTCAGACTGTTCGTCGACATTGTTGCGACCTTTCTCTTCCTGTTGGAGGCAATGGCCAAACTGATTGGGTTGGGGAAAGGGTATTTCTGGGATCGCTGGAACATCTTCGACTTCTTCCTCCTTTTGATCTCCGTTGGAGGAGTGGTCGCAGCAGCACTCTTCTCCTCCTTGGTACAGAACGCAAGCAATGAGGCAACGGGGGGGGGCAGCGGGAATGGGAATGATGGGGGAACACAGGCAAGAGATGCGGGGGAAACAGCCCAGACGGTGATTGCTGTTGCACAGCTATGCAGAGCATTCAGAATTCTGCGGCTGTTGCGTCACATGAAGGGCCTCCAGATGCTCTTGGAAACGATGAGGATGTCCTTTACTCAGGCAGTTGAAGTCCTCTTCCTCCAAATAATCCTTATAGGGGCTTTTGCTGTCGCCACAATGCATTTATTCGCAGGAGCGCCGTTCGGGTTTTATGTGAATGGGTTCTTCAACTTTAACGATTTTCCCTCCAGCTACTTCACGCTTGTTTACCTCTCCTCGGGAGAGTCGTGGTCCGGTACCCGTGCAGACCTCTCGAGTCCCCCCAGCTGCCGACCCGAGGCCTTCTTCCTTGGGGTCGACAAGGTGAAGTGCACAGGGACGCCGGCTGCTGAGGCGATCTTTATGGTTTTCATCATCCTGACAAATTTGGTGGTCCTGAACATTGTTGTCGCGATCGTTCTGGACAACTTTGTGCAGATCGACCCCTCTGTGCTCAGCTTCACCGACTTCAGCGTCTTCCACGACGTGTGGAACGTGGTGGACCTGGACGGCCGCAGGGAGATCCGTTTTGGAGACCTGGTGAAGGTCCTCGAGAAACTTCCAGCACGATTCAAGACTCGATACGTTGACGTTTCGGCTCTTCAAGGAAAAGCTGTGGATGCGGAGGGGGAAGGGGGCCTGGCGGCACCTGACTGGTCCTCAGTCAACGGGGACGACACGGCAGCAGAAGACGATGAAGAAGCCGAAGAAGAAGAGGAAGGGGACCCGTTTGCAGCAAGGAAAGGGTCGGTGACGTCTTCGTTGGCCTTCAGACGACTGCAGTCCCCCTCAGACTCTCCTGCTTGTTTGACTTTTCCAGTGACTCACGCACCTGATTTCCCCTCCGAGAGTCCCGACTCCGTTGAAATGATTGGGGCGAGAAGTAGGACAAAGATCCATACAGGAGGGAGGAGACAGAGCCGCGGAGGAGCAAAGAAGGGGAGAGGAGAATCCGATGCAAAGAGAAAAGGGAGGTCGGTGACAAGCACTGAAAGAGACTTTCGCTCCACCTCCCGGTTCAGCAGCAAGCGTTCAGGGTCTGGTGCGACATCCAGAAGGGGCAAGAGACTGAGGGCAAAAGCGGGGGGCTCTTCTGGACCCATGATTTGTGGCGACGGTTTGCATCGAGGTCTCTTCGTTTCTGTTGCGGGTCAACGCAGCCTTGTCGAGAAAGGCTGGAGAGTCACCATGCCTCTCAGGGGGACAAGCGAGAACGAGAGAGGGGGGGAGAAGGCAAATGCGATTAGGGGACCTGGAACTGCATGGCAGGAGAAGGATGCAGATCCGCTAGAGTGCGGAGAAGTCAGTCAGTCAGTCAATGAGCCAGCCGGTTAGCCAACCTTCCGTTGGCAGCGAAGACAAGGGCGTACGTAATTGCCTTTCTATGTATCGCGTCTGCTACTTTCTCATGCGGCAAAAGGGCTGTCTTTTTTCAGCTCCAAGCTGGGTATCCTGTCTGCAAGCGCTCATCTTTTTTCCTGTCCTTTTCTCAGTGGCTCTTGAATTTTATGCAATGTGTTTTTGGATTGACTTGATCCCGCCCCTCGCCTCCATCTCTCACTGAATCCATGCAGAAAACGACACGCATGATGCATAGATCAGAACCAGGATGCATGGATCAATTTATTGACAGAGACAGTGAGCGAGTAGATGAAACGAAATCAATGATTGCATGCCTCCTCGCACTGCTGCAGCACCCGTCGAAGCCTCTTGTTCTTCGACGTCAATTTTCTCTTCCCCCGGGCTGTCACTTGTTTGAGTCGAGCGGGTGGAGGGGTCGCGGGGGAGAGTCTGATCTAACCTCCGTCAGTCCAGGGAGAGAGAACATGCGAAAGAAGCAAAGGGATGAGAGGAGGGAAAGTCAGACGATCCCCATTCGAATTGAGGACCCGAGGCCGTCAGAAAGAGAGTTTGCCAGTGACCCGCACGCTCCCCTGGTCCACCGGGGGGCACGGATTCATCGGACCTTCAGCGTGCCTCTACACTCTTTGAAGGGGCAGCAGGAAGCGGGGAGGCCTGGACCTTTTTTCAATCGTCAGGGACCGAGAGTACAGGAGGAGGTCGTCAGGGATCCCCGTTCTTACATTTCAGAGGGAAGTTCGACAACTGCTGATGCTCTTCGCGCCCCCTCTGGCATGCTCTCTTTGCTTCTCTCACTGCGGTCAGTCTTTCTGTCTGTCTGTCTGTCTGTCTGTCTGCCTGCCGGTCTTGCCGTTCTGGTCTTCGTTCCCTTCCAACATGAGACTGGCAGCGCATTTGAAGGAGCAGAGGGCCCCATGGCGCCATCTTTGACTCCCACATGCAGAGGGGCTGTGTGTGCGCAGATTGTGGACGCGATTTGGGCACTTGAGCATCCGTGGATTTGTTTCTCTATGCCTCCGTGTGTGCATATGAGCAAGCATGGATGAAAGAAAGGATGCTGCAGAATTCCGCTGTTGAAAGGCTTTCGGGTAGCGGAGGTTCTTGTCTGGCGATCAATTGTTGAGAGGAACCAGAATGGCCTTGTGGACTTCGAAGTCTTGGAGGTCGGTCCTTCTGTCGATCCTGCATGTCCGCATCTTTCTCTCTCAGTTGCTCTCCACGTTCTGTGCACTCTCTGACTTGTATTTCTGAACGCTTATCTGTGTTTCTGCCTGTTTTCCATGCGGACAGAGGTTCTCTGCCATTCGCGTTTTTGCTCTTTCATGACTGCATGAGTGAATCAATTTGAGAGGGGAGGGAGGGATGCATGTGCTCATCTGATCGTCTGTTCGTTCCAGGGCTGGCGCCGCAGGACTTTGAAGACTTTTCTGACTCACTGTCAGCAAACCGAAGAGAAGAAGAAGGAGAAACAGAAAGGCGCAGACAGAGAGATAGAGACGCGACAAGAGGTGGAGGGACTCGAAGGAAGAGAGGAAATACAAGAGCCTGAGCAGGGGGAGAGGAGAAGAGAAAGGGACATGAAGGGCACGGCGGTGGTCTCTGGATCGTTGCGGAATGGAGAGGAACTTTCAGAGAAAAAGGAGAAATGGATCAGAGGGGCGATGGGCGCTTTTGTGATCAATCCGTTGACTCAAGGGGTCAGTCGGTCGGTCGGTGTTGTTATGTTTGTGTTTCGACGCAGTATGTCCCATGCAGCCGTAGATGATGATCCTGAGCTTCCCTGCAGGGGGCGTTTCGTTTCCATTCTTTGAAACCTGCATGCTCAATCATCGTTCTTCTCCTTCTGCTTCTCCCTCTCCCTCTTTCTCTTCCTGTCTCTATGAGTGACACCTCTCTCAGTCACTCCCTCTGTCTGTTTGTGTTTCGGCCTCTGACTCTACCTCTGCCTCTGTATCTGTTTTTGCATCTGTGTCTTCACCTATGTCTGTGTCTGTGTCTGTCTGCATTTCTCTTTCTGTCTCAGCCTCTATCTGTTTGGCTTCCTGCTTTCCTGACTGGCCCCCCTCTTGATTCTTTCCATAAACTTTCTTTTCCTCGCCCTGAACTTCTCCCTCCCACGATGACTCCTTTACTCGCTCACTCACTCACTTTCTCGCTCACTCACACTCGCTCACTCACACTCACTCACACTCACTAACTCACAGTCACTCAGTCACAGTCACTCACTCACTCGTTCACTCATTCACTCATTCTTCCAGGCACTCATTCACTCACTCAATCAATCAATCCATCAACCAACCAACCAATCAACCAATCAATCAATCATTACTCCGATATAAATTTACACATGGACTCAGCCGCGGTGTTCGATCACTCGTTTTCCCTGCATGTATATTTTCCTGAGATTTCTGCTTGCGTGCAGCCTCTCCTCTCCTGCGAGTGCGTGGCTGCTCTTCTTCTCTGCCGCTTCTTGGAGAGGGCGTGGATTTCTCGACGGTCCCGCAGGAAGGCGCACAGCCAGTCTGAGGAGGGGGAACCCGGAACGGGTGACGGAATCTCAGAAAGGGCGAAGAACAAGCCAGCAGTTCCAGTGGCAGAAACGGAGGGAGCTGAAGGAGGACCGAGAGCACATGTTCAAGCAGGAGAGGACAAGCGAGAGGACGTCGACAAAGGGGAAGAATGCTCTGATCCCACTGAAGGACGACGGCCTTCTGCACAACATGAAGCAGAAGGAGAGGGAAGCCATCCATTGCCAAGCCGAAAAGGTGAGGGGAGAGACACTGGCGGGAGAAACTTTGCTGGACTGTCCAGAGACGAAACAAAGGCGCTTGTAAAACATGTCAGCCAAGTAATTCACAGAGCACGACTCTTCGACAACAGCACGCGCCAATTGCTTGCATTAGCAAGAACTAATGTTGCTATGACAGCTACACGGCGGTCTGCATAGTTCTTAACCTACTCAGAAGCGAGTTTGCCCAACGATTCGTGTTCTCTGAGAACTTTGATAATAACGTTTCAAAAAAACAGAGTAATACGCAGTCCCAGTGATTTGTCATACTACCCTAGATTCTAGAATCCTATATGCTAGTTTTAGTATAAAATAATGCATATTCCTATTTAGAGATAGATTAAAACAATATAATGCTGACAATCACTAGTAAGTTGTTGGACAAACTATGATAACTGCAATTTTTAAAGTTTATTGTATACACACGATTGCATACGTAATCATGATTAATAAGGCGCACCATGCAGATATATAAGAACATAATAAGTGTCACAACTTTTTTTTCAATCATGTAATCGTATAAGCCTATACCACTGTTTTTTTAAACGTTTGAGGCTGCAATGAGACATCCAACTTTAAGTTCGGCCAAGCTAGCCATTTGTCTTAGTATTAACTCGTTTATATATAAAAAACTATTGCTATTAAACAAGCACTAAAGCTTTGATCGACTCATACAGTCTCTGTTGTGTGCCAGCCTGATGGTAATACACATATATTTAAAAAAATCTAAGAGAAACCAGCTCTAGAACCAGCCAAAGCCCGGGCGTACAGCTGGCACTGTCAATTGGAATAGTGCGGCAGACGGCAAGGCGCGTGACCATGTATGGCATGCAAAGTCTTTGGGGGGCCTTGGCAAAGCAATCCATACATCTTTTTGCCAATCACTGCCAATCAATCACATAATTGATCACTAATTAATCAGATTCACATAGCGATTTTTTATCTGGTCTCCTGTTTAACAGTTTAAGGACCTATCCAAAGACTAGGGTGCTCATCTAAATCATAGGCTGAATGACTTGTCTCGATGTCTGTAACAGTGTAACCTGCTTATCGTATATACACGAGCCTCAGAGTTAACAAAAGTATAGAATAATATATAAATGATCTATAGTAAATGATTAATAAAAAAATATTACATGTCAAAACAGGTCAAAGACTTACATTCCAGCTTACATTGCTCTACTATGTGACTAGATAATACTGGCATGTATGTTACAAATTTAGCATGTTATGCCCCGCAGTTGGCCAGAGCCTAAGTGGTGCGCTCACCGGCTTTAACTGTCAACTCAATTCAGTAGCAACTTACTAGTAAGTTGAAGAAAAGTCTTTACTAACTAGTTTACTAGAAAAAAAAAATATATGCACGGACAATGAGCACACGATTTGTAAAGATACATGGCTTTTAATTTATAAACGGTTTTTAGCAATATGCACATTCAAAATAATGACTTATCATCGACTTTAAAATAGTAGATTCTCTAAGTAGAACAAAAAAACCGTTGTAACAAATCAAACTGAACATATATATTATTATATAAGCTCATATACTGAGGAGCGATCTTAGGGAGCGATCTCATCAGCAGTCGGAGACTCGATCGGAGATAGAAGATATTAATATTTTGCAATTATTATATTAATATCACTAAAAAAATGTATAATGAACGCTGTATCATGAATTATAACGCTGGGTGCAAATAAATTAAGTGTGGTACCTGGTTGCGATCGCTCTCAATGGACGTCAACACGTTTATCTATTCATTCCAGCAATCCCTCACCAAGGTACGCAAACGCCTCCGGACTTCGTGGATCGCGTTTCTTTAAATAAGACGGGTGGGGAAATATGATGTTGAATTAATTCATTTCCGTTTATTCCATTATCGCCAGCCCTGTTGCAAGCGCCTGCTGCCAAGTGCCCCCCTCAGTGTGCCTGCCCCCCCTTCTACCCCAGCAGCTTCTGCGGCCGCCTCATAATCGTGATTTATTTCCCGGCCCCACCCCTTCCTCTCTCTTTCTCCCGTCTGCTTGAGGACGACCGGAAAGCCAGATGCATGAGCAGACATGCTCGATCTGCCAATGGAAAGAGAGGAAAGGAAAGGAAAACCCCACCCACCCAACCCTCTGTTTCTTTCTTTCTCTTCTTAAATTCTCTCTCTGCACACACCGACCTTTCTCTCACCTCTTGCCAGTATGAATCAGATCTCTTCTCTTCTTTTCCAACCCCACCCCCTTTTCCCTCAGAACGTCTTTTTTTTTCTCCGTTTTCCCACTTTTCTACCTCTGACCCCTTCCACAACATGAATCCGCCTAATTTACTTCTGTCATGTAAGCAGACGGGAAAGAGAGAGAGGGTGAATACAAGAGTGCAGCATCGATAACAAAGTGTGCGCGCAAAAGCGCTTTGGTCCCGTCAGCCAGCCAGCTAGGCATCCCTCTCTCCATCGACTGACTGACTGACTGACGCACTGATTGATCAAGCGAACGAAAGAACGAACGAAAAAGAAGTGAAACTAGGCGAGTCCCCCCTTGATCCAAAAATGACTTGCGCCTTTTTTCTTCCTTGTGTCAGAGACAGACAG
>JAHBMJ010005795.1:0-35000 GCA_018398765.1 Chromera velia | reverse complement strand
GAGCACCCAATGCGGACTTCAGGAAGTCTGCAAGGGAAACAGGGAAGCCAACGAACACATAAAGAAACATACATTCGCGAGAGTCAGGGAGAAAGCACAAAGCAAAGGGTGCAACGAGGGAAGCGACACGATGAAATGCAACGGCACAAAGCTGCACAGAGGGATGACCCGCTGCATGGGCTGCTTGCTGTCTGACTGCTTGACGTCACGTTATGGATGCCAAAGCGAGAGAAAAACTTGAACGAACGCCTTCATCCACATTCCCCCGTCTGTGTCTCTCTCAACACAAACATTCCGTTTCCTTTCTTGACTTCTTGCAGTCGTACCACTTTCTTCTCTTTACTTGCTTGCCTGTAAGGAGCTTTCCCCACGCCCTCCAGGCAGACCCCGTCAGGCACACACAGAGATGCAGAGACACACACACATGCAGACGCTCAGAGTCACACTTGAGAGAGACGCCAATGGCCCCCTGCGGAGTCCCCGCATTTCGCCCCTGCAGCCCCCTTTTTCAACATCGCCGCACACACGCACCCACCCACACACGCACCTGCACAGCAGACGCTTCATCATGTTCACGGCGTCGTTGTCAGTGACGTAGTTTGGGAACACGAGCTTTCCTGCAGACAAAATACAAGACAGACAGACAAATGAGACATAAGTCTTCACGTCTACAGACATTCCGGAACACATCAAGCACATATACAAATAGACAAATACCCGTAGCCTCTGTGAAGGCAGGGAGGGAGACAGACGCCACGATGTTTCTTCCATTTTCTTTCCCTGTCAGAGTGTACTTTCTCCTCTTTTCTTTCTTCACTGCCGGCTGGCCAGCCAGCCAAAGCAAGAGAGCGAGAGAGAGAGAGAGAGAGAGAGAGAGAGAGAGGGAGGCACTCTGACGGTCTGGGAACGTCTGGGAGGGACACAGAGACAGGGAGAGGCTGTCGGGACTGACGGGGCCTTCCCCCGTGTCATCTTTCGGAAAGAACACCCCTTCCTCTTCAAATCAACAACAGGAGGCAGGAGGACTCTCTCGATAGCTTCTTTTTCGTTCACCGTTTGTTTCTCTTGTTGTCCTTTCCCCCCCCCCCCNCCCCCCCCAGCAGACAGGCAGCAAGCAGACCGACCGACGCACCCACCTACCGACCTGTGAGGATGTCCCTGAAGATTTCCAGCTGATCCTCCGCGTCGTTGCCGAAAGGAAGGGGACCGCACATGAATTCGTAGAGGACGACCCCAAACGCCCAGATGTCTGCCGTGTACGTGTACCCCTTCCCTGCACAAACACACACACAAACAGACAGATAGAAACCACGTGTTGAAAAGAGAATCAAAATTCTACGCTTTGTACATATAGAATGCAGAGGTAAGGAAGGCAGGCCGGCAGGGAGAGACCAAATGAGCCATGCCAGAAGAGGAATGGAATTGAAGACAGAGAGAGAGAGTGTCCAATCGGAGGTGAGGAAGCAAAGCAGGAATATGAATAAATCGTAAACGGAGAAACAGAGCAACGGTAGGAGTCAGAGGGAGAGAAAGGGCAAAGAGAAGTAAATATGCACGATCTAGTCGAGATACGAACAAGCCACAGGATGAAGTGACGCACACGCGAAAGAAAAGAACCGTTCGACCAGCAGACCGGACAAACACGACTTGTCGAAATAAAGAAGCGCCCCCCCCCCCCCGCACGAACCAACCAACCAACCTAAAATGACTTCTGGGGCCATATAGTGAGGAGTTCCCACCAGCGTGTACGACCTTCCAACCTTCAGTCACGCAAAGTGGGAAGGAAAGAGGTCGGTTAATGAGAGGAGGAAGAGGGTTGGTTTCTCCGAGGCAGAAAAAAAAAGAAGGGAGCCACGGTGACAGAGGCAAACAACATGAAAA
Source organism: Chromera velia (assembly GCA_018398765.1). Taxonomy (NCBI): domain Eukaryota; family Chromeraceae; genus Chromera; species Chromera velia. Next base: position 33,119 of record JAHBMJ010005795.1, on the reverse strand, counting down.
CCTCAGCGTCCCCAAACAAGACCAACCGAACAACAACAGAAGAAAAGCGTCCCGAACAGAAAGACCGAAAAGCGTCCCGAACAGAAAGAAGCTTGAAGGGAATCCGAAAAAAGACACATTGAAAGGGACTCATGCATGCATGCATGCATGCAGTGGAAGAAAACATCGATCTGTTCGGCAGGATCCCATTGCAAACCGCCAAATCATTCAGGGGAAAGCACAGAGAGGGGAAGGTGATAGGCAGAAAGAAAACAAGAGAGAGATCGAAACGGAAACAAAAAATCGATCCACTGAGTGAACAAAAAATCGATCCACTGAGTGAACAAACGACGAGCCCGTCCCTCCTTCCTCATCACACAACCACCTTGCCGCATCGTCATCTTGTAGAGACGAGACAGACTGACAGACCATTTTTTTGGCACAACCGAAGTCGATCAATTTCACGTATCTGCATCTCAGTTGATTGTAAATTCATACACACAGAGGGTCTTTAACGTTTTGTACCCGAGGAAAGAGAAAAAAAAAAAAACCGACGCAAAGCAGCAGCCAAAGTCCACGCGTCCGATTTGAAAGACACGGGCCGCCGACGAAAGACAGAAAAGAAAAGCTGTACACATGAAGGAAGACAGACCAGGATGGAGAAAATAGTGCTCAGCAACCAGCGAAAAGGCAAGTCCGGGGGCGAACCGAAAAGAAAGGGGGGCCAAACCTTCTTTCTTCATTCTCGCCCTGATTTCATTTGAGTCACGAGGCAGCAATACTTTCAATCGAAGGGCTCCCTCCCGTCATAGAAAGAAAGAAAGAAAAAAAACCAGACCCCTGCCGATATGCCTCCTCCCGCTCCGACGGTACAGAAGCACGCCGAAAGATCCAGAGACCTCTTTCCATCCGTTGCATTCAAACGAACAAAAAGACCCACTCACAAGCACCCACGATCACACACTCACCCCTGCACACACACAAAGAGAGGAGAAGTCACAGCGACAAACCAAATGTATGAAAATGGCAACCCATGTGACCTACATCCGCACAAAGCCAGAGGCACGCAACGAGTTGGAGAGGGGTGGCCGTTGATGCAAAGAAGAAGAAAAAAAAGGAATGTCAGCCATGAACGAATCTCTGCCGGACTGAATGAAGCTTTGACCTCACCCTTGCCTTCCTTTGACTCCTCGGCATTCTCTCTCGATCGTCTCCCTCCTGCCTCTGGTTTCTCTTACATGGAAGCCAAAAAAAGAAAAAGAAATGCGACCGAGCAAACAGGGAAGAGAAAACAGAAAGCAAACCGACAACTTGCCTGGGAGTCAAGGAGGACGTTTTCTGGTTTCAGGTCCCGGTAGGCGATGTTCCGCTCATGCAGAGACTCCACAGCCAGAATCATGCCCCCTGCATGAAGGCATACATGCACACAAAAGATTGATTATTGTGAGGATGTTCGATTGATCCGAATCAGAAGAGCAAAAGACAGCCACGATGAATGTCTGCGTTGACCGAATGGAAAGGAGAAAAAATAAATACAAGCCCTCAAACCGTTCGGCAGCATCACCTGGACAGACAGACGGACAATCTGAAACAAACAGAGCAAAAGAGCCAAGCAAACCAACCAACCGAGGTAGAACTGGCTCTGCGCCCTGCCGAGGAGTCCCAATTTTCTGATCGCATCGTACAACTCTCCTCCTGTGACGAGTTCGGTGAGGAAGTAGAGGAAGTTCCGGTCTTTGAACGTTCGCACTGCACAAGCAACCGAAAGAAAGACACAACACATGCGGTCATTTTCTTCATGCACGCAGAGCCTCCCCTTCAATGGGAAGCAGAGGAAGATGCAATTAATCCTTCTAAGTTCGCACACAACAAGGGAGAGAGAGGTGGAAGGAAAGTAGGGAGGCAGGGGGAAAAACGAAAATATGAATGCAAACACACACGCTCTGAAAAAGCATGCAGCCGATAGAACGAAGAAAAAATAAAATGAGGAAACCGAGGACACCGGCCACTCAGCGAGCAAAAGTTTGAGTACAGACAGAGCCGACTTCAGAGAAGTCTTCACGTGATTGCTCATTTCGTTTAGGGAGATTCTTGAGTATTACAGTCGATCAACTGAACACTCTACATTCTTCCCTCTTTCCTCGCAATGGAAGGCGCAAAAAAGGAGCAGTAAAGAAATTAAGGAGAACAGAAATCGCCATTCGCGACAGAAAAAGAAAAAGAAAGAACCCCTCCGAGGCTCCCCCTGCGGGACCGACCGACCCAATTTTATGATGAAAGGGTGATCGTTCTCTGCAAGGATCTCTCTCTCCAGCTTGATGTGCTCCTGCTGGTTCAACACGATCACCGTCTGTCTCTTCACGCACTTCAACGCATACCTCACTCCGGTGGACCTGTGAATGCATGTGAGTGAATACGTGAATACACAATACGCATGCATGCACGGTCGGTGCATGGCCTTTGCCTTTGGACCGATGGACACAAAAAAACACGTCTCTTTTCTCTCTCTCTCTCTCTGTGAACGGTAATTCAATCAATGTCGGCTTTCCTTTTTTTCAAACAGACGGACGGCGTGACGCAAGGAGAAGCAGGAAGACAGAAAAAAAGAATGCAAGACTTCGGACACGAATTGCCTTTCCTTCCTCCTTCCCTACCCCCACCCAAACCACCGACTTGTTCCTCACAAGTTTCACGACCCCGAACGTCCCCCTGCCGACTGTCCGAACCACCTCCAACTCCTCCAGCTTCACCTGCACAATGCCCCCACCAGGGAAGGAGGGAAGAGACGAAGAGAGGGAAAAACGCGATTGAGTCGACAGACACCTCAGAGACAGACAGAGAGAGAGAGAGAGAGAGAGAGAGAGAGACAGGGAGAGAGTAAAAAGATGATCAGACAGAGAGAAACAGAGACAGAGAGAGAGAGAGAGAGAGAGAGAGAGGGAGAGAGTAAAAAGATGATCAGACAGAGAGAAACAGAGACAGAGAGAGAGAGAGAGAGACAGAGAGAGAGACAGAGAGAGAGAGACACAGAGAGAGAGAGAGAGAGGGAGAGAGAGGAAGCCTGAACGAGCAAGGAAAGAACCGCAAAAGGACAGAAGGAAGAAATCCGTGGAAGAGGCAAGCGAAACGAAAAACAAAGCAAAGCAAGCTCCGGAGACACAAAACTTTGACGGATCACGCGCCAGGTCGGAAGAAAGCAAAAGGTCCTTTGAAAACAGGCCGAGATACACAGCGCGGACAACGACACAGAAAGAAAAACCAACAGCAAAGGAAGACAGACAGAGGCAGAGAGAGGAAGGGGTGGCAGAGAAGAGAACGCAAAACGGAAGCACGGAAAGAAAAAAGACGAATTCCTCCCGTGGGAAGAGAAGGTATAGAAGGAAGTCCCCACCCCTTCCTTCAGTTTTCCCCCAACAGTCCCCATGCACCCACCCACCTGCGTGTCCTGCAATTTGATTCTCGACTCCAGATGCTCCAGCATGGGCCCTCTGACAATTTGGAGGAACACAACCTTGTCGACAACCCAGAGATCGACCTGCACATATGCCCCATATCCACGTGTCTATGTATCTATGTATGTGAGTGTGAGTGAGTGTGTGCGTGTGTGTGTGTGTGTACACCTGGGTGTGAGAGAGACACCTCGTCAAACCTCAGAAGTCGAGCTGCATGCATGAATAAGTCGAGCTGCATGCATGAATGGAAAGAGAGACACACACTTACACAAATTGACTTACGTGTTTGTCCCTTCCTTCCTTCCTTCCTTCCTTTCTTTCTTTCTTTCTTTCTTTCTTTCTTCATTTTCGGACCATTTGTCTCTTTCTGTTTGGATGGAATGAGCCAACGAAAGAAAGCACGAGGCGAATCGTATGGGATCCTCAAAAACGAGTGGAAGAAACGAAAGGGAAGGAAGGGAGAGGGCAGCAGAGGAAGTCACCCAACCCGACCCGAAAGAAGAAAGGAACCAAGAATCGGAGGGATGAAAGAGAGAAGGTGCGCCGGTATGACCAGCCAATCGGTGGGTCTCGGGTCTGACCGACCGACCTCCGTTGTTGCCATCACAGTTGCACTCCGAGGCTCGTCGTACAGCAGAGCTCTTTCCCCGAAGTAGTCGTTCTTCCCTGCAGGCAGGCAGCATCCATCCATCCATCGACAAACGTCACACACACCATGCACCAACAAGAGTCGGCCCCATCCTCAAAAAACGGACCGCCAAAAATCCGTCAAAAGACAAACAGGAAGGAATGGAAGGAAGGCACGCAAACTTTCTGCTTACAAACTGTGCAGGGAGAAAACATCTGGCACAGGAACCTAGAAAGAGAGAGAAGCGATGGGAAGGAAATCAAAAGGCAGGGAGGCAGAGACAGGAGGCGTGAGAATGTAAGAGAAAGGGGTCGCTGAAAAGCCATCCACTCTCTCATCTTCTGCCTGCCGACCTCGTTTGCTAAGTTGGTATGGCATTATGACATATCTCAACACTAAGGGGTAGACCAGTGTGAGAGAGAAAAGAAGGAAAGGAAGAGAACTTACCGCATGTCCGAATATTCCTGCCGTCTTTCTGGATCTGGACCTCTCCCTGAAGGAAAGGACAGGAAAGAAACAGAACAGATAGATAGAGAACCACAAAAGAAAGATACTGCTTGCCATGATCGCTAGGAGGTGAGAACAGCAAAAACGATAAGAGACAGGAAGATCCTTTTTGAAGCAATTCAGTACAGGAGACTAGGAACATTACAAAAAGAACTGAGTCGCTCAGTGCCCCGTCAGTCATTCACTCAGTCAGTCAGTCGGTCCGTCCGTTTGCCAGGGACCTCGCAAGCAGACAGGGACGGCAGTAGACCATCTGCCCTCCCTTCTGTTCACACGGACATCTATGCAGTTCTTTCTTTGTGTGACATGCAGACTTCATGCTTTTCTTTCCCGCTCTTTCTGCTTCGGCTTCTTGTCATTTACTTCAATCAACACCGTGACAAGGGAGGCATATTCTTTCCTTAATTCCTTCATGAAACACCAACTATGGCCATGAAGTATTTTTGAAGCAATTCAGTGCACACCGTCTTATAATCATCATCACTTCTACTTGCGCAGGCAGAGACGCCATTCACTCTATCCATTCATGATGCAGAAGGGAGGAACCATCCATCCATCCATCCATCCATGCATAGTATCCATGCATCGATGCATCCAACGAAGGAACCAACCGATTTGATCACGAAAAATCGCGTCCCGATCTCGCCCTGTTGGACCACGAAGTCGCCCTTCTTCTGCCGGACCTGCAAAGTCCCTCCCCTCCCAATTCATCAAAATTCCACATTGACAGACAGTCCACCAATCAACCAAGTACGTAAATAACTGAGCTAGCAAGCAAGCAAGCAAGCAAAAGAGAACACGCAGATAGATAGATAGACTGATGATGATCTGTGGCTCCATTCGGAGAGGCCCTCCGGTGATTTTCCCTTCCCGACATGAAGAACGAGAAGGTGCTCGCGACACTCGGCAGCGGAAGACACAGGAGAAGAAAGGAAGAAAAGCTGACATTCCGAAATGCCTTGATCAGAGTGTCGAGCTGCTGTTCGGAAAGGTACCTGCAGACACACACCAAAGCACAGCAAAGCAACGTATTGCAGTACTCTCTCTACGTCATCTCTCTCGACGAAGAACCTCGATCGAATCAAGGCACACGGGTGCGCTTACACACGAAGGCGAAGATTGATAGAAAAGGAAGGCATGTAGACAGGCATACACGCTTACGCACAGGAAATGCAACAGACGTTCATTCATCCATAAACAATTCGACTCATCCCTCCCTCCCTCCCTCCCTCCCTCCACCCCTTCGTCCCTCGATCCACTGATTCACCGGCTGGTTGACCACCAGAAAAGAAAAGCACGTGAAAGATTCCCACCAAACCAAAGCAGAAAGAAACAGGGGATGTTGTTGAAAGGTTGAAAGAAAGGCAATTCGATGCAGCTTCTCGTACGACGTCAGTTGCGGGGTTTCTCTCCATTCTCACCAGAAACTGCTTTAAGAACGCCCCCGTCTTTCTTCGTGAGTGAGTGAGTCAGTGAGTCTGTGTGTGCGTGTGTAACTGGGCGTGTTCATTCTGGACCAAAAAAGCAAATCCAACCACAGTCGGACGACAACAGACAAGCATCTGTGATAGCACACTGACCGGAAGATGTACACCTTCTTGATCACTGATCTCTTCAGGTTGAAGTCCAAAGTCTCATCGATGTCCTTCGTTCCAAGAACCAAGGCAAAAGCAGACGCCGTCAGAAGAGCAACCTGAACAGAACAGAACAGAACATAACAGGGGACAAAAGTTTCTTTTCCGGGCCAGGCACGCGAAGAGAGAAAGATCCATGCATCCCTGTCAGGCATTTGCGAACCTGCAACAGCCACTTCTGCCTGCAACAACGAAAACACACAGTCAGTCGACAGTCAGGGGAGAGAGAGAGAGAGAGAGCGACAGGAGGTAAAGGGAACTTGCGCTTGGCAGGCCCCTTCTCATCTGTTGGTTCTCTTCTGCCAATTCCAGGCCTCTCTCCCTCCCTCCCCAGAGACAGAGTCGTCTAGCAGGCCAGCAGACAATTAACGACTTGTGACACTCGGAGAAGTCTGAGGAGAAACAGGGAGGGACCGCAGAAACACCGGACAAGGGGCAGGAAGGAAGCAAAGGTCAAACCTGGCGGCTGACCTTTGCTTTCGATCGCGCTGTCACTTTGTGCGCAAAGGGTTCTTGTGGGTTGAGAACGTATCTGCACACACACACACACACACACACACACACTCTCAGAGAGAGAGAGAGAGAGAGAGAGAGAGAGAAACAGAGACAGAGAGACAGCGAGAGAGACCTTCCATGCAATCGGATTAAGACGGTCACTCCAACAGCCTTCATGCCGTTCTAGAGGGCCAGTAAAAGAGAGGCAGAAACTCGAAAAGATCGATGAGCAGCCGAACGAAGAACAGATCAAGGAAGATCGGTGGGGCCTTCAAACACTTTCAAGCATTCAATACTGAATTCTCACTGACTCTTCCCCAAAGCTCTGCCCCCGAGAGAGGATAATTCTTCCACCGGGAGGACACGTGATTGCAGAGGACCGTTGTCCTGCGTCTGCTGATTCATTTATTCATTAATATTCATATGGATGAAGCAACATAAAGAGATGAAATGAACAGGGCGTCATGAAAAGGAAAGGAGGTCCGCTCCAGAAAGGCAGGGAAGACGCATACACACACGCGCGACCTCAGCCAGTAGGCACTCACACACATATACAGAGACTCAGACATATACACAGACACCAGGACGGAGAGACTGCCCAGGACGGCAGTTTGTTTATTGGCTTCCGAGCAGCACAACAACAGACAGCTGCATGACTGTCCATCCCCTCATCACCCGAAATGAATTCATGGAAGAGCAAAGAAGGACAGCCTTGAAAGATTGACGAAAAAGAGAGCATACAAAAAGCATGAATAAACGCAGAAACACGTAACCACAGAAGAACGAACGTTCAGCTTTTCAATCACCAGCAGCGTACGGACTGACCATCCTTCCCCTTCACAGGACGCGCCACCGTGTCGGCAGTTGCCTCGACCTCCACCTCTCCGTCCATCACGGAGAGGAAGCGGACGCCCTGACAGAGAGAAAGAAAGAAAAACAAAACAGAAAGACAGACAGACGGAAGGGGCAGAACATTCCAGGCAAGAAAGACGCTTTCTTCTTCTGTCCTGCCTACTTCATTCCTTAACATCTCTCTCGGAGGACCACTCGATCAAAAAAAGATCTCTCTCGCACTAGCGCGGAAGAATAAGAGGGTGATCTGTCCTGTTCTAATTTGAACGACCAAATATTTCGTCTGTGGGAAAAGGAGAGAGTACAGGAGAGCTGCGGAAAGAAATAAAGTCTTGAGGGAGCGTATTGTCTGTCTCAGTCTGTCTGTCAATCGATTGACCCGCCCCCACGCCGCTTTTCTTCCAGACGAAACGGACGCTTTTTTCTTTTTCGCTCTTCGAAAAGTCACCACCACTTCCCACGCTCAAACACCCCCCATGCAACCACAACTAGCCCTGCAGCCCCTTGCATGGATGCATGAGAGAGACCTCGCACAAGCTTTCCGTCACCCTCTTGCACAAGGAAGGCTCCTGGCAGGCACCAACATCGCGATATGTTTATGCGTCCAACATCCCCCACTGACCCACCCTCAGTTTGGTTTCCCTGTCGATGATCACATAGTTGGGGTTGTACTCTCTGACCACCGTGGCCTGATCGAGTGATGGATGATTCAATCATTCATTGATTGATTCATTGATTGATTGATGCATTGGTTGATTGATTGATTCATCAGTATTTTTTTCAAGAGAGTTGTTGATAGATCTTCCCTCTCTCAGAGGGACGGAGGGAAAGGACGTCTCGGTGGACTGTGAAGTGCGTCACTCACAAAGTGTATCACTCACTGATGCTTTCTTTCGTTCCTCTCCCTTCGATACTCGTCATGCCATGAGGACAGGCACTTCGTCTTTTGTGCCTACACAGTCTTGTCAGGCTTGTGTATGCACACGCATGTAGTCGCATGTGCCTTGGCAAGATTCACAAGAGCGCCAAGGCCAGACAGAAAAACATATCGGAAAGATAAAGGGATTTCATACTTGATCCATGTCCATTGGCAGCTTCATCATGGGCTGAATCGTATTTTTTTCTCCTTTATGGCAGCACTGCAGCTTGCAGGAGTTTTTTGTCTCAGAAGGGCTGTATGGGGTGGTGTAAGAGCGCTGTCAATGTTTATGTGGGTTCGTGCCTTTCGGAGGGGGCTTAAGAAAAGGAGAGGAGAACAGTGTGGAGTCGATTTGGGGAACAAGAGAGAGAAGAGAGTGACTGACTTCGATAAGTTTTTGCATCTGTTCGGGAGCAAACTGAAGAAAGACAGGGGAGCTTTGCATCGCTGCAAACAGACAAACAGAGAGACCAAAAGAAGAAAAGCGCGTGAGAGAAGGGGAGCATGCTTTGGGAAGCAAAAAAAGTCGTACATTCCGTTCTCCTTTGTGTTCTTTGTAATCTCATATCGAGATCACATCGCATCAGATCCGCTTGTGTGGATTACTTCCGTGATCAGGTGAAGGGATGGGAGGCAAGTTTGCGATTTCTGTCTGTCTTTTGGAAGGCGCAAATGGAAGAAAAGTTGCATTCTCGTCTTACACGAAAATCAGGGACACCCTCAAGCCAAGAATGCATTCACAAGCTCAGGCAGACTCACAGACAACTGACAGATGATCATCATGTTGCGGAAGAGAACGTGTTGGAGGTTCCCCAGGACCTTACTCAGCAGCTCTCTGCAGATACCGGCCAGGGGGGAATCAGGCAATCAAGTGAGATTTTCTCATACACACCGAATGCAATGTCATTCTGGTTTTGTTACGCTTCCTCCAAAAAACATTAATGGCACAGACGCATCCAGGAAGAGAGAGACCGAGATCAAGAGGCAGACTGACTGACACAAGCATGCAAGCAAAGGGACAAACGAATATAGAAAGAGGGACGCTTACGGAGAAAGAGAAACAGAGAAAAGACTGGACAAAGGAAGGAAGTGGGGAAGGCGAAAACCAAAAGAAAGAACGAGAGGATGGACAGGGAGGGAGGGATAAACGAACGAACCGTCCGATGGAACAACAAACAGACTGCTCTACTGATTGCACAGTAGCACTGCGAGGCTCGTCGTACAACAACGCTCTTTCCCCAAAGTAATCGCCCTGCAGACAGACAGGCAGAATCCAAATCCAGTTTGTCTTTCTTTAAGCCACAGAACTACCAGGAGAAAAACAAACAGTAGGACAGAAGCAGAACTCACGACCTTGCCATTCACTCTTAAACCCCCTTTCTTCTTGCGCAAGCAGATAGGCAGGCAGGCAGGCAGACAGAAACGGAGGCAGTATAAGACTGAGGAGAACATTGGGTCACCATGTGCTTGCGAAGGTGAAGAAAGGAGGGGGGGAGGACTTGATGGATTTTGGAGAGGGGGGGGGAGGTGATGGAAAAAAAGAAAGCAGGTAGACTGACGGCGAAAGACAGAAAATTACTTCAAAGTCTGCAAAGTGGTCTGTCTGGTTTCTTGTATTAATATACGTCGATCATGCCATCATGATGGGCACGGAGCTTTCATGAACGAACACCATGCAGGCAGGCAGACGCCCCCACCGAAGCGCAACCAAAAGTGGCTCACTCACTATAGACCCACGCCCCCACCCACCAATCCCCCCTAATTCCCTAGCCATGCACGGCCCAACAAACCAACAAACAAACCTTCTGGAGTTTTCGAATCTCCTTCCCGTTGATGGACACGCGGAGACTGCCGTCCTTGACGATGAACAGGCGGTCCCCCTGGTCCCCCTGGGATACGATGGTCGCGTTGGCAGGGAAGATCTCAACCACAAACGCGTTGCAGATCTGCGAATCAATGCATCTATTTACTTTCATATAGAATAAATACACGCGTTGGCAGGGAAGATCTCAACCACAAACGCGTTGCAGATCTGCGAATCAATGCATCTATTTACTTTCATACAGAATAAATACACGCGTTGGCAGGGAAGATCTCAACCACAAACGCGTTGCAGATCTGCGAATATATCAAAGTGCGTGGGGGCAGGAGAAAAGTTCTGCGTGAATCTTCGTTCACTCGTATTGTGGGGTTGTGCAAGTGTGCAATACGAGAGAGAACGAAAGGCGACCACGATCTGTCTGAATCAGTTTGCTGACTTGTTTGTCTCTCAGTTCGCATGTCAGTCTCCTGCCACAGTCGGGGCCATTATTTGTGCATTGGTTTGACTTCTCGCCTAATGCATGCTGCTTGTGTGTTCAGTCGTTCGCTTGCTTTTCTTGTCTACAAGATTGCTTCTCAAAAGGTCCGGCCTGACCATGTTTTTCTGCGCGTCCGTGAGCATCTCGAAGATCTTCACAGACTCCAGAAACTGTCTGTTCTCTGTAAAGTTTCGGGAACTCAGACTCTTCAGAATGGCTCTGCAACACAGACAGACAGACAGACTATATCGTCTTTTCTCAGACAGACAGACAGACAGACAGACACACACACACACACACACACACAGAGACAGAAGGGGCAGGGAGACAAATAGACCCATGGAGTCGAGAGCGGAACTGAGAAGAGAAAAAGGAAAAAATGATTCCATGTGAGTTTTCACTGTGTCTCCATATTTTCTTTTTCAAAAAAAGTCCAGATCGAAGACAGAGATCGACGCAGGAATGGGCTATTTGTGCTTGTACGCAACCTCATGTATGCACCCGGCGGCCCCCCCTCTTCCTTTCTATCCGCATCGCCCCCCTCCTCGATCAGGGAGGGAGGAAGGGAGGACCTGCAGACAGACTGCTGCCTGACAAACTGCCGGGACCCAATCCCACCATTCTCTTCGCGGCAGAACAATTCTGTTCGACCACATAGATGGATTGCATCGAATGACAATTTCCTTAGCTCGTTTGCAAACCCCCCCCTGGTGATGCCACGATTCTTCAGCCAGCACCCTTCTTTATTTCTTTCATGTCTGCCCAACTGCTCAACGGCGAACGGACGGACGGAGCTACGAGCTAGCTACGAACCTGAATTTCGTTCTGCCGACGCCCCAGATCCCCCCGTCTTCCGAGGCCCGCACTGTTGCAGACCGAGCACAGTTGTGGATCAGAGCGATCTCTCCAAACGCCTTTCCTTTTCTCTGCAATACTCATTCATTTTGTAGAGATGTCTCTTTCGATCCCTGTGTGTCGGAGATAGTGAGTTCTTCAGAGCGGCGACGTTGCGTAGATCGATCAAGCCTTGACCATCGAAAGACTTTTCTTTCTTTCTTTCTTTCTTTACAAACAACATTTGGGGGGACGAAAAGAGCGCAGATTTGAATTTTTTCCAACTGAATGGACCAAAAGGAAGGACCCTTTCGGGGTAGTCGGAAAGGTACGCAGAGAGAGAGAGAGAGCAAAAAAAAATACCTACACGCATGGAATCGAAAGTAAGAAATCGCACACAGACAACCCCTCCCTCAGGCGCCCCCCTCCCCCACACATCACGACACACAACACAGAGAGAGACACACCAACACAGACCCTCCAATGCAATGCACTGCCACCGACACTTCACCAACCGACGGACCGACCGACCATCTGGTTGACTTGCTTCCCCCCGATGAGCACGTCGAATGTCCCCGAGTGAATGATAAAGAAGTGACTCCCTGCACACACACGCAGGCAGGTGGAGACAAACATGAAGAAAGAGAAAAGGAGGGATTCACGGAATTTCCTTGCTTCACTTCTCACAGAGCGCTGGCGTGCGGAGAGCAGTTGCCTGAGACCCGGAGAGGGGATGGGAGGCAGGCAGGCAGGCAGGGATGCTGCCCTCACGCGCCTCTTCGAACAAATGTGAACCCCGCGCTGAGAGAGGGGGGGGGGAGGTGGGGAGGGAGGGAAAGGGTGGAAGGCAGGGAAGGAGAAAGGGAGAGAGCAGACGAAAAGTGGCGATCAAGAGAACTTGCCACGGGTTGGAAATAACAGGGCGACAAGCAAGAACAGAAGCCAAGGCTGGCTCATGCTGGTTGCGATGCTGTATCCTCCCTCAATCTAAACAGCAAAACTTCGATAGATGTACTGACCGTTCTGTCCTTGTTCGCACACGGTATCCCCTGCCTTGTACTCGTAAAACTGCAGGCACGCAGGGAGGAAGAGAGGGACGATAGATTGATATGATGAAAGGAAATACATCGTGTCTCAGCTCATTTTTGTTTTTCTGTCTGTGCTACAGCGTCTCCGTTCACACAGACATACCTGGTTCGCCCACCAAACTGACAGACCTCTAAATTTTATGTTTGTCAAAGACCAGATTGTCTCTCCCCCCCCCCTCCCCTTTCTCTATTTGCACAAGCACAGAGGCATGCAGGTACAACTCCCTCTAGACCGTAAGACGAAAGAAAGAAGGGGTATCGGCCCCTCGCGACTTTTGCCCTGTCTGCATCTATCTCTTTATCTGTCTGTCTGTCCCTCTGTTTCTCTGCGTGTATGCCAGCCGCATATCCCCTATACACTTTCCTGTCCTTCCCTTCCCTTCCTAACCACCTGCATGGCATCGCAGAGCGCGTGCACCTCGTCGGAATTCAACGAGGAGCACACCAGGTTGCCCTTCAGGGCGGAGGTAATCAATTCGACATCTGCATTCATGGATAGATGGATGGATGGATGACACCTGCGTGATGATGCAGTCATTGATTGATCCATTGATCCAGGCATCCATGCGTAAGTAAACTCATGTCTCGCGATCTCATTCATACATTCATGCCTACAGAAAACAGGAAGCGAATACAGCTGGAAGCCGAAGGAAACAGCGAGAGAACTTCTGAAGCTGCAAGGGCGTCAACTCAAGCTGGAGGCAGATCAAGAAGCGAAGAAAGAAGAAGCCCAGACACGCACCAAATGAAGTGCTCTTCCTCTCTCTCTCTCTCTCTCTCTCTCTTTGTGCACACTGAATGATGTCCCTGTGCATTATCTCAACATCTCTAGAGACCAGCAGGGCAGAGCATGATCAGATCAGAACAGGACCCTGAGAGCATGCGGGGTTAGTGCCTCGTATGGTCCGAGATTGCAAGCAAGCGGGCGGGTACACCCACTCTACAAGGCAGGCCAAGCCCCTCAGTCAACGAGGAACGTTGGCTCCCTCTCTCACCCCCCCCCCNTTTTTTCCCCCTCAAAACAAAGAAAGAAAGTAACAACGCATCCACAGGGACTGATCGTAACAGATACGAAATGAGGCATAACACACACACACACACACACACAAGAGAGAGAGAGAGAGAGAGAGAGAGAGAGAAAGGGAGAAAGAAAGAGAAAGAAAGAGAGAGAGAGAGAGAGAGAGAGAGAGAAAGGGGAAAGGGGCAGCGCCGAATTCGTGAGGTGAAACAGAGAAAGAGGAGCTTGGGACAGAGGCAAGCGAAGAGTGAAGTCATTTGAGACAAAAAAGGTGTGGAGGAAATCAAATTACCTTCCACCAGAATGAAAGTGCATCATCTGATAGATAGGCAGGCTACACTTACAACAAGGAGACATGGATCCAATCCGAAAGAACTCTGCCTGCCGATGGGCATGCAACTGTTTGACTGCTGCCTGGTTGCCTGCATGACTGACTGACTGACCGGCTGTCGTCTTCTGCCGATGCATCAAGTGACGATCCGTGGCCGCCTCTGCCTCGGCGTCCGTCCGTTCGTTTTGGTGTCCTGCATTCATTCATTCCGCTCACTTAGCCATTCATGCATTCATCCATTCATTCGATCGTCCGTTCGTTCCGTCAGTCAGTCAGTGAGCCAACGATACCAGAAAGACGGACAGAGAGACGGAGAAAGAGAAACGGAAACGGACCTGGGAAGGATCCCCGGAATCCTATGCGCTTCCTTCCTTCCTTCCTTCCTTCCTCCCTTCCTTCCTTCCTTCCTTCCTCCCTTCCTTCCACCCGTCCTTCCTTCCTTTCTTTCTTTTCGTTCCTTTCTTGCTTCCTCTCTTCTTTCTTTTCGTCTGCTGTCTTTGTTTTTTGGGTTGCTGACCGATGAACATTTTTCGCGCTTTTTCCTTTTGAGTTTTCACGTTTTCGGCCGGGGGCTGAGAACCCCCTTCACTGCAAGCGTCACATACAGCCATTTTCACACACACACACACACACACACACACACACACACACACACAGAGAGAGAGAGAGAGAGAGAGAGAGAGACAGAGAGAGAGAAAGAGAAAGAGAGAGAGATTAAAACCTTTTCCCACCGCAAATTGGCGTCAATCTCTTGAAAGGAAATCGAGGCTCACTTTCTCTCTCTCGCACGCTGAGTGCACATAGACCTCGACGTATCCGTCCAGACAAATAAAGACGGACACGCGAGCACGCAGAGAATAATGTCTTCCAAAACCTGCTCCACGCAGCGAAACGGCGACTCTCTTTTGACCCCTTTTTGCCTTTCTGATCTTTGCCCTCCCCCACCCCTGCGCTCCTCCCCTTTCTTTCCTGTTGTCTTCTCGTGTCGCTTTTTTTTCTCCGCTCGCCTCTTTTCTCTTCTGTTTTCCTCTTCTCCCCTCGCCTTGCCTTCCTCCCTCTCACACTGCTTTCTTTGCTTCCTGCGCCGTCCAGTCTCTCACACAATTCATGCCCACAGTTGCGAAGATGTCAAATTGCGCACATCTAAATCCATTTCAGTTGTCGCAGTCGCCTTCCCTTCACTCTTCGTATACGTCTGACCCGTTTCAGAGAAGCGCTCACACATGCACTCATACACACGAAGGTAAGCACACACTAAGGGATATATGGAGAGAACGGGGCAGGATCGTAGACTGACTCCATCTTCCTGTTGACCAGGAACCCAGGCTTGTCTTCTGCCCCCGCAGCCCCCGTACCCTTCCCAGCCGCTCCGGCCCTGGCACTGGCGCCTGCTGCCGGACCGACGCTCCCCCCTTCGGCACCGACAGCGGGCTCAGACGACAAGACTCTTCCGTTTGGACTGCCAGAAGGAGCACGAGTGTCTCCCCCCTGCCAACTCAAACGTACGTACACACGCACGCACACACATATACATGTGAAGAAAGAGAGAAATAAACGAATACAGGAAGAAAGGGAGGGAGAAAGAGAGAAAGAGACTCATTCATATGGACTCAGTCGGACTGAAGGGAAAGATGCATGCGGACTGCTACAACGACAAATCGCTTCCCAGGACCCGAGGCCAAACGAAAAATTCGGTTACTCACCCCAAAATGAAGCGTCAAAGAACGTGTGCACAGGCTGCTAGTACCCATGCACCAGTCAAAAGGTCCATCGTGATCTTGACTGACCGCTGGCGCAAACCTTTCCTCAGGCTCTTCGAACTTCGCTGTCGTAAGAGAAAAGCAGCCGCCCATTTATTTTGTCTTACAACCCTAGTTCCTCTGTCAGGTCACGGTCAGACGAGTGAACCAAACAGCGGGCAGGCAGCCAGTTTGCGAATGAAGATGCGGCGCTGAGTCCTGCAGAAAAGGACGAGGATTAACTACCGAGTCGAGGCAACAGACTGATAGATCAGTTGCAGCATCGGTTGCGGGTCTCAAGTGGTTCCTGGAGAAAGCCCTCAAGGATCACTACTCCTCTTCATCTCTTCTTTCTACCTTCGGCAAATTTATGATTGCTGAATGTCCTCCAGCTAACATCCTGATACATCCCATAGCTGATGTACGCACAGAATCTCACATATACGGTGGTCTGGTCGGCGGGCCAAAGCTATATAGGACCCCGGCATGCGTAATGGCTCATATAGGCGCATGGGCCGGCTCCTGCGCGGGATGCCAGGGCCCCGCCGCCCTGGCGAATTCGCATATCGCCGTAGAAGCATGTAGAAGCTATATGAAGCTATATAGGTCTCAACCTCGTGATAATAATCTCCACCGTGCAGGTATTAATACGCCACCGTCTGTGCAGGTCATTGTATTAATAGGTCATGCTGTGTGATGCTCAGGTGAAATGAATTCGAGTGCAACAGTGTCCGGGCGACGAAGGTCTGATGGCGAAGATAACGAGCCTCCGAATGCGTCTTTCGCGTTTTTAAGTTGATCAATACGTTGCTTTGCTGGAGGGCTTTGCCTTTGAAGTCGTTCTGCATCGGCCGAGCTCCAAGAAGGGCTGAAGGGCAAGACAGCGTGTCAGGAGAAGCGTTAGCATGCGCAGAGAAGATTTTCCAGCAGAAGCATTGGGTTGAGTTTGTGCTTCAGAGAAGGATAAAGAATTTTCGTGCGGAGACGGATTTCTTCTCGTGTCGCTTCTCACTGAATTTCCTCTTGACCGCATCTTGACGGCGATGTCTCGGAGGGATGGGCCTCTCTTCGGCATTAGTTGCTCCATTGTCAGTCCCTCTCTCTTTTTTTTTCGTCCATCAACTGTGCGAGAGATGCTGTCCGCTGCTATCGTTTTGATGCGTTTGCGTGACCATTTTTTTTTTTTTTTTTTCGTTTCAAGGATTTCCGTCTCCTCCTTCCTGACGGTCGGCCATGATGCAAAATCTGCAGCTCCACCCTGCTGGAGTGGACCTTTCCCCTTTCTTGTTTCCCCCGCAATTTGTCCTTCCAATCTCCAGCTCCTCATCGCTCCCTCGCCATGTGCTTGCTGGTCTACTTTCTTCTCTTATCTCCCCGTCCCCCCCTTCCCATTCCAGCTGGAGCTGTCAAGCAAGCAGCGGCTCACCTTTCTGCCTGTCGATCTGTCTGCCTGTTTCTCCGTCTGTCTCCAAAGATTCTGGCAGTCTGTCTGAAAGGAAGAAGAGAAAGAAAAAGAGGGATGCCACCCTGTCGATCCGCTTGTCGTGTTCTGACGCAGCGGACAAGAGCAGTAGCGTCAGAGAAGCCAGTTAGCCTGCCTGCATGGTATAAGAAGTTGAGACAGACGAGAGGAGAGAAGCGAGAGAAAGGGACGAACATAGAGTCTGTCAGTGGTTCTGCCTCTCTCCCTCCCCGTCTCACTGCCTGCCTCGTTGTCAGTCAAAAAAGAAACCCTGAAATTCGTCTCCTTGTGTTTGAAGTTAGTTCCCTGCTTCTTTTCTCGTCTCGAAACTTTATGTGCGTGTCTGTCTGCCCGCTCTCGGTGGTGCTTTGTGCTCACTCTCTTGTATCTACGTTGCTGTCCTGCTTTGAGGCGTATTTTGCTCGCTTGGCGGTCCGCCTTTTTGCTCGCAGCCTGTCTGTCTTCCAACCCTCTCGCCCACTGGAGTCGAAAATCTGTTTCCCGGACACCTCGTGAATCTACAAGGATGTGATGATTTCTTTTGCCTGCAGGGACGGCGTGCGAAGATGGAGGACGCGTTTGTTGTGATCGACTCGGAGGGATGGCGGAGGCAGTGGCGGGAGCTGGTCGAGATCTCTCGTTGCCAGACAGAAAAAGGGGGGAGGACAGACAGTGACAGAGAGAGAGCCGAAACTGGCAGTGCTGCTACCGATTTGACAGGACGCAGAGAGAGAGAGGAAAGTGCGACCGTCAATGGGGTTGAGGGATCCGCAGGGTTGAGGGTGTTGTCGGGCGAAGGGGTTGAAGAGAAAGGAGGAGCGGCAAAGGGCGAGGCTAAGGACGGTGGGGGAGACAGGGGAGGCACGTTCAGCCGGGTGTCGACGACCGTTTCTGATCGGTTGGAGCTCAAGTCTTCATGCTCTAAGAGCGCTTCTGGTGATTCGTCCGTTTCCGTTCCCTTTGTTTTAGAGGCGGGCAAGGAGGAGAGGGAGTGCGTAGATGGCAGTGAAGAGTCCGAGGAAACTGAAGAGGAAGGTGAAGATAGAGGGAGTGGACGCCTTTCAAGAGGGACGAGGGAGGCAGAACAGAGGGGGGAGACAGTAACAGAGAGTGGACTGGAAGAACAGTGCAATCCCCAGAGCCACGCCTTCTGTCCTTCCAATTTTCTTCTTCATGTCAACAGAGAAGAGGAAGGAGGAGGGGACGTGACGATGACGGCGCTTGACGAGCAAGAGGGAGCTGGAGGGTTGGAGCCAGAGGAAAAACAGAAAGGGCTGCTGCGTACTTGTGCCGCCGCGTCTCCTCTATGTGCTTCGATGGAGACAGATGCTGGCGACTCTCCTCCCCCCTCCCTTTCCCCTTGTCGTTCCCCCCTCACCCTAGCCAACAAGGCCTCGGAGGACACCCCGATTTCCGCTCTTCCGATTGTGTACAGGCAGCAGTGTGGGGAGGCAGGGAGGACTTTGCGGGGTAAATTTGTGCATTCATCGGCTCAGAATGGCTCTGTACAGTCAAGCCCTACACAGTCAGACCCAGAGCAGCTGCCAAGAGAAAATCCCCATGCAAGGGGACCCCGAGGGGCCCCGGTGATCCCCTCCTGTCAGCCGTCAGTGGATCTCTCCTCCCCTGCGCATTCTCGGGTGTCACGCCGGAGCCCTCTCCCGTCTCCCTGCAACATGACCCCCCCGTCTTCTGCCCAGGGTGGGCAGGACGCAGAGGGACTTGACCTGTGTGGGGGGAAGATGCGACAAGCCTCCTCGTCTCTGCTGCATTCCGAGACTTGCGAGCATTCTCGCTCCCTTTTCTCCTCCACACTTGTGCAGTTGAGAGATGAGACGGCGAACGATGGAGGCAAAGACAGCGACGACGAATCGCGGATGGCTCAGTGCAAGGGGTGGGCAGGAAAGGGTGAGAATGGTGGGGGGGGGAGGGAGAGGGCAAAGAATCAGTGCCGTAGCCCGGTTGGAGATTGGGGTGTGGAAGAAGAGGGTGTGGCTGTGGATATTCAGAAAGACGAGGACGAGGACAACGAGACTCTCGAGTCTGAATGGCCGGCGTTCGTTCCCCGCTTTTCTCCGCTTCCTTTTTCCCTTCCTCCCCAGCCTCCGACTGCAGCTCTGCCTGCGTCCTCTACCGCTCGCCTGACAGTTCCGTCTTCCTTCCATGTTTCATCAGGACAGGTAGGGAAAGGAGGAGGAACGGAAGCTCCGACAGTGCAGCTTCGAGAAGGAGAGGGACTCAGACAGAGTCAAAGAGAGAAGGATAAGGGGGGCTGCTGCACAATTCCTGTAGAGGCGCAAGCAGAATCTCGGGCGGACAAAATTGGAATGAAGGAAGAAAGGAGGAAGAGCACACACACGATGATGGACATGGGGGAGCAGTTGAAGAGAGACAGAGAGGGAAAGGCTTCAGGAACAGAGCCTGAAGGGAAAATTGGGCCAGCACTGTCAGTCAGTCAGTCAGGCAGGTATTCATTCAGTCTGTCGCTGAGTCAGTCAGCCAATCGATGAAGGAGTCACAGTGAGCCACATGAGCACTTCAGAACTGTCTCCGTGTTCTTCTTTTCCCATTCTCTCTCACCTTTGTCCATTTTCTCCTTTCAGCTATGAACGTACTTTACCGAGCTGTCAGTCCCCCTACCCCCTTCTCTTCACCTCTCTCTCTCTCTCTCTCTCTCTGTGTGTGTGTGTGTGTGTGTGTGTGTGTGTGTTCAGTACTTATGCTGCAGTTTTTGATGGGCACGGTGGAAGTTGGGTCGCGAATTTCGGTGAGTGAGCGCGCGGAATTTTTGACGTCTTCAAAATCTGCTGCCACTTCAGGGAAATAAGACTTCATTCCTCGCTGACTGACTGACTGACCTCTTTCGTGTTCTCGTGCGGCGATTCCGGGAATTCTGCCCATTCTCTCTGTGCATGTACCTTTGCGAACTTGTCTGTGGAAATGAATGAGAGCAGAAAGAAAACAACAGGAAAACGCAAAAGCTGTATGTATGTCGAGTTTGCGTCTTATTCGATAAGTGGGGTCCCCGTTCCCCCCCTTTCTTTCTTTCTTTCTTTGTGGCGGCCCTCTTTTTTGCCTCCCTTACACACTCTCTGGCTGCATGCATGGCCCGCTTCTGAAGCAGCTTCGTGCTGTCGAGACGGCGGTTTCGTCTGTTCTGTATGTGGTGTCGTCTCTTCTGCTCTACTCTGCCTGCCTGCCTGCCTGGCTGCAGCCAAACGATACCTCCACAAGCTGATTCTTTCCGCTTGCGTCAGTGAGTGAATGAGTGCGAAAGTGCTCAGACTGAATGAGGGAGGACGCAGGACAGACGGACAGAAGCGATTCATTATCGCGATAGAGTTCCCATTTGCAGACAGACTGACAGAAACCGACAGACAGAGAGCCAAACAGACAGCGAGAGAAAGTGAGAGAGAGGGAGAATGAGGGTTAGAATAAGGGGGCGGAAGGAGAGAAGGCAATCATGATGGATGGAAGACGATGGGGGCAATAATTTGCTCTTGGGCGATTCGTTTTTTGTACTGCATCTTCAATGGCTTCTTCTTCTTCTTCTTCCCCATGTCAGCGCATTTGATTCCCTACAACCGAATATTCCATTCCAGTTTCTTCTCACACAACCGACCGGCTGTGGTTTTTCTCTTTTTTGTCAACAGTGCTCCCGTTTTGTGCCTGTCTGTATCTTTCGGCTTGTGAGGGCCTCCGTCGCTTTCTCTTCTTTTTTTTCACTCCCTTTTCTCCTCATTCTCTTTCTCCATGCCGCCGAGACCTTGTTAATGACATACATACGCCCGGGTGGTGAAGTGAAACACGGTTCTTGTCTGAGTTCGAAGTGACATGCATGTATTGTGGGGAGTGAAACAGACCATGTGCAAAGCTTCACAGTACCTTCTCAGGCTCGTGATGAATGTTGATCGAATTGTGTGTGTGTGTGTGCGTGTGTGTGTGTGTGTGTGTGTGTGTGTGTGTGCAGCGCGAGAGCTTCACTCCCAGGGAATCCCTCGACAGCCTCCCTGGTGCTGTTCTGAAGGCCTTCACTGACCTTGACGGGTGGGTGGGTGGGTGGGGGAAGGCATGGATTGATTGGCTGGTTCAAAAGTTGAAGAGAAAGAATGAGTGAAGGGAATCACGAACCATTGTTTTCGTCCAAAAACCAAAATTGGGTCTGTCTTTTGTTAGCCGATACTTGCGTGACGAAGAGAAAAAGGGCACCCACCACAAAGGCAACGTAGCTCCAGCAGCTAGCTGTGGGGCACGCACAACAGCCAGACATTCGAGGTGCGTTGCTGAGTCGGTTTGGGGTTTATGGACAGCCAGTAGGACAGCTAGGAAAGAGGGAGTGGTTGCTTCAGGAAAAGAATGCACACGCAGAGTCTAATGTACCTGCGTTGGTGTTGAAGGTTCGCTGAAAACATTTCAGAAACAAAAGTCCATAGTCGCTGGTTGCCCGTCATCTTTTGGCATGGCAGGGCGCGCGCTGCATCTGTATTGATCCTCCTGGCTCCGTGTTTTGTCTGTCTGCGTTCAAGTGCCAAGTGGAGCTGACATACGCTTCCCTTCTCGTGTGTGCAGAGCCTATGAGCGCATACTTCGGGGGACAGACCCGCGACTGCAGCTTCGGTGCGTGGAGTCGGGTGCCGTGGGGGCTCCTTCTGCGCCCCCTTTTGGTTCCCCTTCTGTTCGTTCTTCGGGGCGTGCTCGGGGGGTGGAAGGGGACTCTCTCCATCGCTCTGCCTGCAGTGGTTCTGTCTCCTCTTCTACCTCCTCTGGGGGTGTGTGGAGAACACCCTTAGGAAGGGGGAGTGCACACTCACAGGGGGAGGGGGACACGATCGCTCCCTCGGCCTCTCTCTCTCACTTTGATGCAACGCGACCTGTTCGGTCTCGAGCTCTGAATGTTTCCTATTCGAATTCACACTCCAGCGGCCGTCTTGCGGGGTTGCTGTGTGATGTGAAAAAGTGCAGTGCGTCGGAACTTTTCTTTGACGGTGCTATGCAGGCTGCTGCCATGTTTTCTCATCATCAGCAGCAATGGAATTCAGCAGCAGCAGATTCACTCTTTCCGAAGACGCCACTCCTCGACGACGTGGCGGAGTCTGAAGAGAAGGGGGGTGGAAGTGCAGTACCGTTAAGGAGAGGGGGCCTGCGAGCCTTCGAGGGTGTGCAGGAAGAAGAGGAAGTTGATGGAATCAATAACAGACAGGCGTCTGTGTCTGCCTCCCCTCCTTTGAGGGCACAATCTTCTGAATGTTGCTCCCTCAGTGCTGCTCCGCGATCTGTCTCTCAAACTGCGGCAACACCGTCAGCGGTGCCCCTCCCCCCACACCCTTCCTCTTTCTCTTCCTCTGCATCCTCCTCTGATCCACCACCCGCTTCACCCATCCCCACACAGGAGTGCGAGTCGACTCAGCAAGTCGGCAGCTTCGCAGCCCAGACAGGACGTTTAGTTACACGAGCTGTCGCTTCCTTCGCCCCGTTTTCTTTTCCCGCTCCAAACAGCTCCAGCTTTCCTTCCCCGTCTCCCTCAATGCTTCTCAGCAGCAGAAGTGCAGGCGAAGACGACAGAGAAGTCTTGACTCGATCCCCCCATGCAGGAGAAGGGGGAGGGAAGGAGAGAGCGTCCGATGACGGATCTGGAGAACACAGACAGAGCGAGACTATGAGTCCGGGAGATGCCTCCATCTCCCGGTCCTCTGCCTCATTGTCACCAGTAGGGGGAAGGCAAGAAGAAGAAAGTCCCCCGGAGGCCTCCTTCGCCCTCTGCAGCAGTCCGTGTACAGAAGAAGAAACGGTACCTGTAGCTCCTCCCAATGAAGACGGCGGAGGGATCATGCCCCCTTGCAGTCAGGAGGCTCTCTCCTTGGGTCGGCTACCAAGAGCCGAGCCGGTGTCTTTTGGTGTGCCTTTACCAGGGCCGCCCTTCCAAGGGGGGGCAGGCCCTTCTGGTTCTGGTGACCGCTCGCCGTCTCTTTCTCCTCTCTCCTCCCACCAGGCAGCTCCCAGAGCTCCTGCCCCCTTCTCCGAACTCCAGCCCCATTCTCTTTCTTTGTCTCTCTCCCAGACGACCCAACACCAACCTGCCCCCGTGATGCTCTCAGGCCTCCAGGCGTCACTCTCCCATCACCCCAACTCCCAGATTGGCAAACAACTTGCCGCTTTTCCGCCTGCAGCACCTACTCCTGCGTGCTCCTTTCCCCTCAGAAGGGCGCACACGCTTGCAGGGGGGCCTGACAGTCTTCCCACTGCCAAAACGCGAAGCAGCCGCCAAGAACTTTTCGAATTCTTTCGCGGGGGCCCGCAACCTCAAACGGCAGGTAGTACTGCACTTGTAGCCCTACTGTGCGAGCAAGAGCAAAGGCTGGTCCTGGCCAACCTAGGAGATTGTCGGGCGGTGCTTGCGAGGGAAAAAGAAAAGGCCCCACTAAAGAGGGGGAGTGGGGTCGGGGGAGAGGGCACTGCGGAGAAAGGTGGGGACTCCGAGACGAATGCAGCAGCGAAGACTGGGGAATTGAAACGCCGAGAGAGCGTGGGAGGACAGTCTGCCAAATCGGGGGTCTCGGAGGGTCAGGCGTCGGTAAGCTCAGGGGGTACCAGCGCGACTCTGCCCGTCTCACATGCCTCTTCTGAGGAGGAATTGGAGGGAGGGCTTCAAACGATCATGGGAGGGGGCAGCGGAGATCCCGACATATGTGCAGGAGAAGGAACGCGAGGCGAGAGCAGTCACATGGATATTGACTCTTCACATGAAGAGGTAGGGGAAGAAGAAGAGACTTTTGACGAAGAACCGAGTGAATCTGAACATGGGGAAGAATATGGGATTTTTGAGGAGACAGAAAGAGACCGCAGAAGGAGAGAAGAGAGACGCCCCCACTCAATCGACCCCCTTTCCAAAAGCCCTGATGGCACGGCAGCGAGTGCCAGAGTGCTGGCACACGTGAAAAGGGCTGACAGCAACGGAATAGATGAGAGACTTCATGGGGCTCTAGGACAGCAGAAACACCGACGTTGGCAGCAGAGAGGAAGGGCACCTCCCATTGGAAGTCTCGAGGTGCGTCCGAGACGAAAACGCAATCTGATCCTGCCCAGTGCTCGTCTCACTTCCGTTTAATTTTTTTTTGTGTGTTGTCGGTCTTGGTCATCTTCCTTCTTTCCTTCAATGTGTTTCTCTCTTTTCCCTTCCATGATTGCGTATCCAAGCATTCAAAGCTGAAAGCACGCAGAAGGCTTAAGCGGAAAGTTGTAGCTGCTTCTGTTGGTGCTCTCTCTCTCTGAGTTGGTCGGTGTGTATGTTTGTGCAGAGCATCAGACTTTTTTTTCTTTTTCTGTATGAAAGTAAACGTATGTTTGTGCAGAGTATCAGACTGACATTCGACCACAAGCCTGACCGGAAGGACGAAAGGTTGCGGATCGAACGGGGCGGCGGTTCAGTCGTCCACAAAGGTTGTGCTCGGTTAGTGAGGGCAGGCGTCAGAAGAGAAGGAGAAGAAGAAGGAGAAAAAGGGCATTTCCCGATCCTCAAGTCTTGATTTGGCAGTTGTATGGGTCTCTTTCTCGTTTCTTCATCCCTCTCTCTATTGTTTGTTCCTCACCCTCTATTGTTTGTTCTTTGTCCCTCTCTTTCTTGTTCGTTCTTTGTCCCTCTCTGTTGTTTCTTCTTCATCCGTCGCTCCTTCCTCCCTGCGCCATGCCTTGTTTTCCTGTGCGTGGCACTCCATCCTCGTCTTTTCCTTCCTTCAGTTTCCACCCTGGTTCCCATGTTCTTCTTTTCTTTGTCCCGGAATCCTGGTGCTCTGTCCTGTGCTGTGCTGTGCTGTGCTGTGCCTTTGAAAGATCACCCCCTCGTCCTCTCTCTGCCTGCGTCTCTCTCTCTCTCTCTCTCTCTCTGTGTGTGTGTGTGTGAGTGTGTGTGTGTGTGTGCAGTCTCGCAGCAGAGGGCCTCAACCGCAGGCTGGCAGTCTCCAGAGCTCTCGGTGAGTCTGTCTGTCTATCTGTCTGTCTTTCTTTCTTTCTTTTTGTCTGTCGCATACATGGAGAAAAGAAGGGAGAAGAAGAGACACATAGTCTGTCTGTCTTGAAAGAATGAAAAAAGAGAAAAAAAGAAGTCATTTGGTCTGTCTCTCTGTCTCTCTCATTAGAGAGTGACTAGGGGGCATTCCTTCCTCTCGCCTGTCCTCTCTCTTTCTCTCTTCCTTCAGACGCAGTCTTCCTTCTGTGCGTCGGTTCCTTCCGCATTCGAGACCACTGACTGCCAGTGACTGGTCAAAATTCTTCGTCCTTTCCATCCATCCATCCATCTTTCCATCCATCCATCTTTCCATCCATCCATCCATCTTTCCATCCATCCACCTTTCCATCCATCCATCTTTCCATCCATCCATCTTTCCATCCATCCATCCATCCATCCATCCATCCATGTGAACTGCTTCATACAAACAGTCATTCTATCAGTGTGCAATCCTGCTAATCTGTCTGCCTCCTCGTGTCGGGAGGACGCCAGGCGACAATCGAAGGGAGGCCGTCGCTTCTTCTCTGTTGCTCCATCTCTCTTCTCTCTTTCGGTTTTCCTGTCCCTGCCCTACACTGCCCTGCATGCCCCTCTGTGTGTGTGTATGCTTGCTTCTGAGTCGTTTGTGCGCAATTCGTCCGCTCTCTGACAGGCTCTTTCTCGGCCTCGTGTGTGTGTGTGTGTGTGTGTGTGTGTGTGTGCACGGGTGTTGCAGGAGACTTCGATGTGAAAGATGCCCATGCAAGACTGCTGTTGGCAGAGCCAGAGTGCTCTGCTGTGAACCTCTGCCCTCTGGACCGGTTTCTGGTCAGTCCTCCGGGAAGAAAAGAAAGTTGTCGTAATATCTGGTTGGAGCGTCAGGACAGAATGCCTCACCTCTCTCTCTCTCTCTCTCGCTCTCTCTCTTTTTGCGTGTGTCTGCCCATCTCTCCTCGTTTGCGTGTGTGCGTGCGTTGGCGCGTCTCCCTCTCTGTCTGTAGGCATGGATTTCTTACAGCCTTCCTCTCTTGCCTTCTTTCTTTTCTTGACATTTCTTTTTGCTGACTCTCTCAGCTGCTTTGCTTGCCGCGTGTGAGTTCTGCATGTCACTGCACTGCAGGTTCTTGCCACAGATGGGGTTTGGGATGTGCTCTCAGACGAGGACGCCGTTGAAATTGTCGCAAAGACCGTCAGTCGTCTTGTGTGTATGTGTATGCCTACCTCTGTGTGCGGATCTCTGTGTGTGTGTGTGTGAGAGAGAGAGAGAGAGAGTGAGTGAGTGTCATGTCTGTGTTAGTGCGTCTGTGTTAGTGCATGTCTGTGTCACCGCATGAGTTTTCATGCGTGTAGGTACACCCTCGAGGAAGTTTGAATTGGTGTCGATGCAGGTGCACCTCTTTCTTCAAAAGACAGAGAGAGCGCTCCCCCACTCAAGCCATGAGAAAGAGAGACAGAGAGGCTCGCTCGTTTGTTTGAATGGCTCTCTCTCATGCATGAGCTAGGAAGGGAGGATGGATGCATGGTGGGGTGTAAAAGATAGACAAGGGCTCAGCAGGGCAGAGACATCAGTGTTGACTGTTTGCAGATCTGGCCGAAGCGAGCTGCCTGGGTTCGCGTGAAGGCGGGCCCCCCCCACCCACCTCTGGACCCCTTGCCGGGGCACCCTGTCCTTCCCTGTTCTTCTGAAGAGAAGGAAAGGACAGGGGAAAGGGGGCAGGGAGCAAACCCGCAGCCCCGTCGAAAACTTGTACCTCCCGGGGTCCTTCCTGCAAACAGAGCCACGGTCGCGGCAAAAACGAGTGGAAACACGCAGCACACAAATGCACCCAATCCACACGGTGGGCCTCAGGCACGCACCCACGGACTCAAGAGAGTCCCTGCACCGTCTCACCATAGCGGCCCCGGAAAGAGTACAGCACAGGGGCCCCGAGAAGCGAAATCGGGGACGGGCCCCTGCCTCTCACCCTCCCAACGCTGTCAGGCGCATCGAAGGGTGCCCCAGCCCCGTCAGGTGTGCTCCCCAACAAACAGGTCTCCTCACTGGTTGTCGAAGAAACAGAATCTCCAACCCGCATCCCCTCCCTGCAACCCACTCAGGTCATCATCAATTCCCGCCGCCTCTCCTCCTCCCGCCGAAAGCGTGCAGGATGACGACAGAGGACCAGAAGACTCAGCAGAGACATTGGGGAGGGCCTTGCGAAATCCTCCCAGCCCATCAGACATCCCCTCCGCGTTCTGCACACCCTCTGCAGAATCTTCTCTTCTTCTCTCCCCGGCAGCAAAAGGTAAAGGTAAAGAGGGAACGAGCAGCTGCAGATGTTCCATGCGGGGATTCTCAGGAAGAGGCCGCAGACGCCCGCTGACTTCCTCCCCCCCCTCCTGCAACGTCAGGAGACAGAGACAGAGGGCCCAGACCTCCTCTGGATCGCCCTTTGAAATTCCTCGAGGAAGGGGAGAAGGCAGCGCACAGGTATCGCCTCACGCTAATCCTCGGCTTGGGGTGAGTGGCGATGGATCATTGTCGGCTGAGCCTGGCGTTGCGCCGTCATTTCTTCCAATCTCACGTAGCCAGACCACCCCGCCTCGATTGTTGGCGGAAACTTCCAAAGAAGCTGAGAGCTTAGATGAGGACATGCTGACGTACGGGGAGGGAGAGAAAGAGGCTTTGGGTTTGGGGATTGGTGGTAGAGGCTTCAGCAGAATTGGTGTGGGGCTCCTTCGTCTCCAGGAGAGCGGGGAGGAAAGGAGAGAGGCTTGTACGTTCCCAGTCGATAGAGAGAGCTCTCGCTCACCCTTTGCACTCTCGCACCCCCTCTCCCCCTCTGTACCTTTAGAGCGCGCTCTAGAATCTGCATCGTCTCAGCTTTTCCCCCCTGTGGAAGAGCAGAGCTGTCGTGGTGCAGGCGGGAGAGTGCAAAATCGGAACAAATTCTGCTCTTCGATTCATCACAGCAGCAGCAACAGCATGGAAGGAAAATCATTTCCGACAGCGAATCGATCTAGTCAAATCTTTCCCGAAGCCTCAGCAGAGGAAAGTTCGGAGAGAGATCGGCATCGCCGCGCATGCGAGGATTTTCTCTTTGCCGGTTTTGCAGGAAGAAGTCACACCGAGCAGCCTCTGGTTGTTCAGCGAACTTCCTCCACTGGAGCTGCCTCTTGCTCGGCGGCTTCTTGCCGCGCCGAGGCGGAAAGAAAAGAAGACGGCCCTCATATTCTTCAGGGGAAGGGGGTTGCCTGCGGGATGAAGGCAGGCGAAGAAGTCGCAGACGGCGAAGCCCTTCGATCTCCCCCGTCTGCCGTCCCCCCCGCACACAGCTGCGAGTCGTGGCTTTCCTCCCGTGGCGGCTGCTGTCTGTCTCTGTCAGCAGACGACTTCCGGGTCCCTCCCCCCCCATCCGCTTCCGCTTTTCCGAGAGCCGCGGACAATGCGGAGAGAGAGACACCGGGGGTCAACTTGACTGCCGTGGGGCAGCAGCAGCACCGGCAGCGGGGAGGAGAGAGAGAGAGCGGGCCAGCCAGTTCCGTTGTGGATGTCGGGAGGGACCTTCAGAGGAGACGTACAAGAGTGGAAAGCTCGGTTGGTAGGGAGGGGGGTTCACAGCTGGAGCCCGAGCCCGAGTCGGTGTACTACCCCTGGAGGGAACGAGTGAGGGAAGCTGCAGAGGCTGTGATCAGTGCAGCATTTGAAAGGGTACGTCCGTTGTCTCTGTGTGTGTGTGTTTGGATGTGTGAACGGCAGAGCGTCTGCGTCACTGCTGTGCTCGCAAGCGTAGACGTGTATGAATGTGTGCGTGCGTTCGTCTGTGTCAGCCTGTCTGTCTGTCTGTCTGTCTGTCTGACTGTCTCTGCGTCTAGCGAAAGATAAAGACACACTGAGGCTTGGATCCATAATTACAGGAAGTGCGAGAGCGAGAGAGAGGGGGAAAAGGTGCCAAAGTCTTTCTGCCCGTCTTTCAGTATTGCCGAAGGAAGAAGCGCTGTCTGTCGTGAAACGAACAAGCAAGATGGAATGGATTTTCGTGAATGCGTAAAAAGAAAGAAACGGAAAGAAACGCGGAGACTGTTTGTCTGTCTTTCTTCTGGCCCGCTTCTACATTTTCTGCTCTTTCTTTTTTTTAATCGTCCTTTTGGACATTCCGTTCTCTTTTTGGATTCGGTGACTGTGAAAAAAAAAGCCGTCCAGTATTTCTGCCTGTCCGGCTGGCTGGTTGGCCGATTTTCTCTCTCTCTCTCTGTGTGTGTGTGTGTGTGTGTGTGTGTGTGTATGTGTGGATTTATGGGTGTGCTCTTGCATCTGAACAACTTTGTGTGCGGTTCTGTACGTGCATGTATGTTAAGTGTTTGAATTCGTTAACGTACAATTTGTAAAAATGGGTTTCCATTATACTTTGCAGGGCTCGCAGGACAACATGACATGCGTGGTACTGCTCCTGAAAAAATGAGAACGTACACCGTCAAAAAAGAAATACGGAGAAATAAAAAAATTAAAACAAATATACAGTAAAAGACTCAGAAGTTTCCTACGGAAATTCGTGAAAATTACAATGGAACTTTATAATTAAAACTAAATATACCAGTATAATTTGAAGAAACCTATGATCAATTGTTTCATTTTTTTTTTGTCATGATGTCATCAATTCAGCTTAATTTGTAGAGCCATGCATACTGAGAGCCATATCTTAAAAACGATACGATAAGATAGGATTTATGTTCCGGGTTGCCTCGCACGGGCCCGCAGTCCCGCCGGGCCTCGACTTGCTCCATCGATGATAATGCTAGCCGTGATGATTAATGGAGATAAGTGATAAGTGATTTAGTGGTGCCCTTACTTATAGAAACTTGAATCATTACTTAATATCTGAGCTATAGCCTGGCCTGATGTCTAGCTTAGTGTCTAGCCTCATGTTATGATGCAATATATATTGATTGATTATCAATGATTGATTGCTTGATTGATTGATTGATACGAAGATTGATAGTAGATTCCTGGGTGTGATCTGTAAAGTTATTTTTATAGTAAAGTCTGACCACAGACTTTAAATTAGACTTTAAAACTTCTTTCATTTTAAAATTTTAAGAATAAAAAGCTTGAACACATAAATGTGTTGTTTTGGATTGTTTAGCCTTTTAAAACATTTTTCAATGTATATCAAAAACATTTTGAAGTGCGTTTCAAAAGTTATATTTTAGAGTTCATAGACTCAAACCAGACTTTAAACTTTATTTCACTTTAAAACTTTACAGATCATACCTAGGTAGATTCCTAGGTAGATTCCAGCTATGCTACGCCTTCCCGCTATATGTGCATCTGCTGTAGATATACCAACGTGTATCTACTTAGGATTGGGATTAGGATTTATGTTCCGGGTTGCCCCGCGGTCTACTGCCGTGCCTCGACTTGCACCGTCTACTATATCAGGTTACTACTAGGAGTGGCTCAAAAATCATCTATATAATAACACAGAGTATGGTTTAATATAATATACATAAGTATTCATCTCTAAATCTAGATTTCTCTAGGTATACATGCACATCCAGACATTCACTGACATTTCACTGACATCACTATGGTGAAACACTCTTTCATACTACTTCAACTCTTCAACATACGGAACACAAAGTTGAATGCTTACACTTCACATTTTACTTGCCAGGTTGCATGATCACTGGTCTGAATCGTCCGATGTCGCTCTAGAGATGTTGGCCCGAAAGCTAGCCCGAAAGCCAGGCCACACCGACTGCAATCCTCTCTGAATGGAAGATCCACAGCACAGGCATGTTGACTTCGGGAGGCTGTTCTCTCCACCTGCAAAACGAGCCACTTTTCCACAAACAAGAAGCTGTGACAAGTCGGCGTTGAAGTCGCTTAAGTACAGACAAGCCGTTTTCCAATGCTACATCTGATTTTACAAGTGAGAAGGCCACGCAGTTCCTCAGCTCCTCTTTGTGGAGGACGAAAACGCCTCTACGCCCTCCACCGGAATAAAAGAAAGAAAAGCAGCTGCTGATCCATGGGCAGAACGCATCATTCATAAATCCACTGCCATGCATTCCAATACGTGGAATCGAGACACACATGAAGACACACCGTGCAGGAAAAACACAATTATTTCGTTTTTTTGGCCTCTTCGTCTGTTCGTCACGCTGGGTCGCTGAAAGAGACTGACGCTCATCCTGCTGACCCCAAAACGAAAAAAATGGCCACGGCTGTGCAGAAACAAATCGATGAAATCAGTGCATCGTGCGTGCTTGAGCAGACGCGTGCGTGCGTGTGTGTGTGTGTGTGTGTGTGTGTGTGGACTACGTTTGCTTTTTCACTCCGGCGACAACTGCCACCATCTCATTCCATCAATGAACTGCAGAACAGATAGGCAAAATATTAATCGAAGGCATGGAGAGAAAGAATGGTTTCTCTTGTGGTTTTTCGCTCCTCTCTGACTCCAACATCCACAGCGCGCTCTCTCTCTCCTTCTGTCACCGTGCACCCTTGGAGAAAGGACGAAAGGGAAATCGCGCAACCACTACCATATAGGGCTATTGGCCTCTCTGTCGGTCTGCCTTCTCGCCCTCCTTCGTCCCTCCGAGAGAACTCCAACCTTGCCTTACGTCTTCGTCTGCTCCCTTCCCTTTTCTGTCATCCATGCGGTGCGTCACCGACCCATAAGGATTGCTTTCTTGCAAAAGAAGTTGTCGCCTTCACTGCATGTCAGTCGCCTCGCAGCCCGCTGAAGGGCCGGCGTGTGGATGGAGTGCATGAGGAGAAGGAGAAAGCGGAAAATTGATGCAGAAAAGGGCCGGCCGGCTTGGAGGAGGAGGGATTCCGACCAACCGACTGACCGAGCCCCCCCGCTGGAAAGCAAAGACTATCGACCCGACGAATGACGAGAGAGATCCATCCATCCATCCATCCATCCATCCACTCTCAGTCATTCAGTCAGCCGGTTGAGCAACATGCAGCACTGAAGAGAGAGAGGAAGAGAATTGCATTCTCCCTCCCTCCCTCCCCACAAAAAACATCCCCCCTCATCCAAGCACGCCCCCCCCACGAACTAGAGGTGCACCCATTGCAGAAAAGAAAGGAGTTAAACGAAGCAACATGCAAGAAGAAAGAAAGAAAGGAAGGAAGGAGAGAGGGAGAGGGGGAGTCTAACATCCAACAACACCCTTCCACCTCTCTCTTTTCACCGATGCACTCACTCGACAGTCGGCCCATCGATAAGGAAAGGAAACAAATGCAAGCAGTAAGGAAACATTCATGTGCGTGAGGGAGGTTTTATTGCATGCGCTTCATGCCGACAGGAGACGGGTGGACAGATAGTGAGTGAGGAAAAGAGACAGACGTTCTTCTCCTTTCCTTTCCGCCTTCTATCATCATGGATGGATCACTCCGAGAGAGCAATGAAAATTCAGGTCTCCACCCCTTCCCTTCCCCTCCGCTTTCAAAAAGACCACAACCACCGTCCCACCCATTCATGCACTCCAATGCAGTAACAAAAACAAAACACGGATCGAACAAAAACAAGCAAGCTTTCCTCTTCTTCTAGACCGAGGTACCCGACTCTCTCTCTCTCAAACACTCTCTCTCTCTCTCTCTCACACACACACACACACACACTCTCACGGATTGGAAAGGCAACTTCAGACACGAAGAAAGGACACACACCAACGGTCCTTCCACATGAATCTCATTCGATCATTCGATTGTTTCTGCAGACGCACAGCGCAACTGCAGGTGTGGACGGGTTGGCGTATATTTGTTGGAAACAATGGTCGGTCCGACGGACAATGAAATACATGACCTGTGACATGACTAGCAGCAAAATGATCTGAGCGATTTCAAGGAAGTGAGCAGGACATCCAGTCAGCCTGGACCCACCGCCCTGCATACCGCCAGCCCCCC
>JAHBMJ010005794.1:29368-65439 GCA_018398765.1 Chromera velia | reverse complement strand
CCCCCCCCCTCTCTCTCTCTCTCTGTGTGTGTGTGTGTGTGTGCGTGCGCGCGCGCGCGCGCGCGGGATGTGCGTGCGAAAAGGAGCTTAATGGAGAATAAAAACATTGCACCGAGAGACAGTGGCACACAGAGCTGGAGTCCGGGCAAGAGAGGAAAATGGCACTCAGAACGCCAGAACAGGAAATACCGGCTGGGAAGTATTAACGAAAGAAAGAAAAGTTAAACACGCTTACTCACCTGTACCCAAGCGCTCCGAGCCACCCATTCTCGTTCCAGACCCAGTGTGCTGCTATTGGGTACACAACGCCGGTGACCAACGCAGAGTAGATTAGGTAGGCCGAGAACTTCGCTCGGCCAGCGATGGCGCCTCTGCAACATGCCATGTCACAAAGGAAGAAATGCACCTAACAAATTGGATGGATCTATTGATACTCATTGTAAACTTGTGCATGCACGGCGGAACACATCCCTTTCTCTTCTTCGATCCCCATCTTTCGTCCACTGAAAGTCACTCCTTGTTTCGTTCGTTCGCATAACCCGGGAAAAAGAAACAAAGAGGGACTACTCATTGAGGAAGCCGGAGGAAACAGATCAGAGCGCAGCAGGGGACGACAGAGGGTCAGCGTCCGCGAGAGCGAGAAGGTACACACACACACACACACACACACACACACAAACACAGAGTGAGAGAGAGGAGGGGGGGCAGAGGGAGGGAGAGAGATGAGGAGGGAGAGGGAGAGGCAGAGGGAGAGAGAGACTGACGATACAATTGTGGAAGCAGTTGCAGCGAAGGAGAAGTTGAAGAAAACGTGTTCGAACTGCGCTTGGCCGATCCCGTCCCCCAGGTAGTACGAACTCCCGATCCAGCCCCCAAGTGATTCGCCGTACGTGAGTGCATAACCAACCACTGCAAACATGCATGAAAGATCCGTCCCGGAATTGAAAATTGAATACGCGTCAGTGCTCACGGATGTGAAGGAGCATTTGCGTGTCGGCATGCAGAGAGACAGGCAGGAGCATTAAAGAATTGATCACCATTTCTGCACTTAGTCCGTCAGTTAGAGCAGCAAACAGGCAGAACAGCAAATCGACAGACTGACACACAAACGGACAGTCTAATAAGTTCTAATTTTACCCAGAGTATGACTGACTGACAGGCGTATATTATGCACCCAGTCGCCATGTCCATGAAGTTTTTCAACAGAATGTTGACCACGTGCAGATGCTGAACCAGTCCTGCTTCAACGAATGCAAACCTGCATGCAGCCACACACACGCACATGTAGCCACTTCATACGAGTGGTTGTCCGTGACCAAAGTGCTTCTCCGTGCGCCTTTCTAATTCTCTTTCTCTCTCGTTTCTCTAACAAATAACCACATACTTGACCAAATATAGTCTCTTGTGCTCCCCACCCTCTCGACGGAAACGAAGTCTGGACGAAGCACTTACCCTGTCTGCATGAACACAATGAAGATCCCGCAAGTAAGCAGGAAGAGCACCTGCACAGCGTTCAGCAAGGAAAGTTCATGTGGTGGTCAGAGCAACATTGATTGCAACTGACTGACATGTAGTGAAAGAAAGATACATGCATCTACTCCATCCATACAGACGCATATATGTAGAACCGTCCATGTATGTGAATGCCAGACTGGGCATAAGAAGTACGTTCTGGCTGGATAGACGGGCATTCTCATTGATTTACTCACATTGCCAGCAACTCGGGTGGCTTCGACAAGGGTAAGGGCGAGGTCGATTTGCCGATTCTGCGCGGCCTCTTCCTCGTCACTCATCCTTTTCCTCCCAGGTGCTTTCTATCCTTTCAGGTCAATCACTTTTGAGTCTGTCTATGTCGTTTTGTACAATGAACCACCATTCGCCGTACGGGGACAGGTCGGCACTCCACGAGCCTATCTGTTCTCCGGGAAAAGAAAGGTCTGACATTTCGGTCGGAATTGTACGGAAAATATTTGACAATTTCGCATTCTGCTTTCGACGTTCGTGCATAAAAAACAGCTCTTCCTTGCGAGTAGTCCTGCCATATTTGTTTGACGGTGTCGCACAGCCTTCCAGAGCAAGTTCTTTGCCTCTAGCTGTTTAATTGATGCTTTGTATGTGGATAGAGGTGCATGAATTAAGGTAAGTTGTTTAATACGTACGCATACAACAACGTGTTATATTATAGTATTATTTTTTCCCGTGAAATGGGTTGTTCACTTTGGACTTGGGTCCTCAATTTTGCCAAAAAAATGCGAATTGCCGAAGCAAAAAGCGAATTTAATTTAGTGAAAACTAATTAATTGCATCCTCTGAGACAGTGACCAACTCAGGTGCAAGAAAATGTGACATGTGCACGATTGGTGGCAGGGGCGGGGGGGGCGCGCGCGGCGGCGGAGCTTGACGCCGCCGGGCCGCGGTGCTTGAAGAAAAGTTATGGCGCCGGTACAATTCAAGCATTGCACGCGGCCAAATTCCAAGTTCTTAGAGAGACTTCTTGACTGTGAAAGCGCCGATCGATGCGTGTTGATTGTCTCTCCTGCAGCGCTGTGCCCACAGTGGACAACTCTCTGTAAACGTGCAGAGGGCGGGAGCAGGGAATCCGACAAAGAACGGAGCTGTATCCAGTCAAAAGAGACATAACACCATTGTCAGGCTCGACGGAGGAAAAAGCTGCTGCCTGAGGTGCACTTCACCTTGCACGCTTTCTTCATACAGAGAGACGGAGGAAGGTTGGGGTGGCTGGACGTGAGAAGTGAAGAAAACGACAGGAACAGAGACAAGAAAAAAAACAAAGAACCGTGATGCCGTCTCCGGGAGTTCGGCGTTTTGCTCGTTGGGTTGGAGGCGGGTGTGCGTGCATGGTGGGCCTCGGAGTAGCACAGGGACTCTCTCTGAGGAAGAATTACGTGCCGTCAGTCTGTGTAAACCCGGCCGCCACCCATCTTCTCTTAGCAGTGCGTGTGCTTCGGGGCGGCTTGCCCGTGGATCTTAGCACCGCATAAAAAAAAATCTCTCAGGCAAACAGCCACTCCATTCATCGGTCTTCTTCTGCTTCTCTCCTTGTCCGCGTGAGCTTGCCTTTTCGCCTCTCTCCCCTTTACACCCAGCCCTCTGCTTCTAACGCGCTTCGCATGCCCACAGTACCCTCGCGTCTCTACCGTCTCCTTTCTGTCTGTCCGTCTCTTTCCATTCCTACCGTCTCCTTTCCGTCTGTCCGCCTCTTTCCATTCCCACTTACTCCCCGCCCACTACCACCTTTCTCTCCATGCTGGACTTTCCACGTGCTTCCCTTTAAAGTCCGTCCTCCTCTGTCTGTCCATTCGTTCCCCCCTGACGATCTATCTAATCTATCATGCATGCCCTCTGTCCTGGTTCTCTTTTTAGAGTCATGCATGCTGCCCGCTTTCTCTCTCTCTGCCGATGGATCCCGTGCCTGCTTTTTCCATCTACCTGTCTGCATCGGCCTGTCAGCTTCTCTGTCCATCCGTCTCCTCCTGCCTGCCCCTGTTGCGCCTCTTTGTGTCCGTCTAGCGCGCTCCCTTTCCTGCCCTATCATAGACGCATATTCGCCCCTTTTGTTCTCCCTCAGGCTCCCTCGGTCTCCCGGCCCCTCGGCTGGCTTCGTCTCTGTTGATGAAACTGCCGGGAAGAAAAACGAGGACGCGTCTAGTTCTTCAAGTACCTTCCCAAGGAGGGGGGGGGCAGGTATCACGAGTTGGGTGGCTGCAACAAATGAAAGGAGCGATGCCGCCCGAACGGTTGCGTACGGGCCTCTGGGGTGAGTCACTCACTCCGCTTCTCCGCATGCAGGGCTTCTGCTCACACATCTTTGTGAAATGAAGAAACGAAGGCACATAACCGAGGGAACAGTCTATTCATCTCTCTGTTTCTCTCTACAGGTTTCTTTCCATGACTACATCTTAAGCAATGCTTCGAAAGAGTACAAACACATGAAGCACTAAAGGAGGAATCGCGTCTTCCTCATGTACTGCTTGAAAGTCTTCTCGTTTCTTTTGAGTGCAGATCCGCTCAAGTCTGGAGCTGTTTGCGGCACAGACAGGTCGAGAGAGCGCTGTCAGGCACGAAGCAAGGGGAAGGGCACGAATCGGAGAGACAGGCAGTCTCACCTTCGGCAGGAGGGGAAGGGCAGGGACAGGGTGCGGTGTCTGCGAAGCAAACAAAGGGGAGGAAAAGTGGAAAGAAAGGGAAGGAGAAAGAGAGGAATCCCCCTCTGAGGGTACTCTTTGTCGGGGACTCGTTAGTTCTTGGAATCGGTTGCGAACTTGCGAGATACAAGTGAGTAGTAGAGAATGCGCTCCGTTTCCTTTCTCTGTTTCTGCCTGACAGATTGTGCTCTCTGTGCCTGGCATCGGGAAGGCATCGAAAGAGAAAGGAAGGAAAAGGGAGGGTAGAAGGAAAGGAGAGGAGAGGAAAAGTGGGAATCCATCCATGTTTCGCTTTTCTTCGTCGTTTTTGCTTCAATGCTGCCCCCACTTTATTCTGGATCTGCCCCGGTCAGCCTGTGTGAGGAGATATCAATCAGTCAGTCAGTCAGTGAGTTAAGCAAACGGTTGGTCAGTCAATTGGCGGTTCAGTTCTTGGCGTTGGTTCATCCCTGCAAAAATGGAACAGTCGGCGGGCGAACGCATCATTGAGTTATCAATAACATGTCGTGGGAGGACAAAGCACGAGAGAGGACGGGCGCCATCGGTTGAAGGGAACAGAGGCCAGTTTTTTCTTCAATATTCTTGAATACATGTGTTTTTCAGAGAAGAAGGGCCAGTTTTACCACGTGCTTTCTGCGAGAGACTTGCGGAGAGAACGGGGAGAAACGTGGTCTGGCAAGCCATCTCAAAAAACGGGGCTGATGTTCAGACGGTGCACAAGGTGTGTTGTCTTTCTCTCTGCCTCTCTGTGCGTCTCTCTCTCTCTCTCTCTCTCTCTCTCTGTGTGTGTGTGTGTGTGTGTGTGTACACATGTGTGTGTGTGTCTGTGACAAGCTTGCGAAACCGAAAGATCACATTTCCTCCTTCCTGTCTTCCTTTCTTGTTGACTGCGTCTTTTTGTCAACCATTCGCTGCATTGCCCCCTGCGAAAAGATTCCATCCCTCTGTTTTCTTCTTCGGACGTGCTGCGTTGATTGATTCCATGCTCTCCTCTTTCTCTTGTCTCTGTCCCCCGACTTGCGCAGACTGCAGTGAAGTGAACCGGTACTCATCCTTTCTTCCTTTGCTTGAGCCAAGGCAGAAAACCACATCTTCATTTCCGAAAGAAAAGTTCACTCCACCGCTGCGTGCATGCATGGCATTCAATTGAGCTTGCAGACTCTGTTCAGTGAGGTCAAGACGGCATGCCTCCAGGTGGCAAAAGGAGAAGGGGGAGCGGAGAAGATGAGAGGAGAGGGAAAGGACGACAAGGAGGGAGGGGCGGATGTGTGTGTGATCGTGTGTGGTCTGAACGACATGAAGGACACCATCGTGCATCGACGGTCCGTGACGGTCGGCTGGAAGGGACGTTGGTGGGGGGGGTGCGCTCAGCTGCTTGTCAGGTGGAGAGTTTCTTTCCTTTACTGTCCTTGTGCTCCTTGCTCCTTCGAGCTAAGGAAATCGATCAGGCATCAATAATACATGTCTGTCTCGCTGGCTGATTTGTCCAGAGAGCGCCGATCTTCCTTATTCTTGCCCTACCTTTCTCAGCAAGACCGTCACCTGCTTCTCTTTTCCTTGCATCGGCACACACACGCACGCACACACACACACACACACACACACACACACAGAGAGAGAGAGAGAGAGTCCGTACTGCTGCGTTTCTGTTGCAGAAGTCCACGAGAATTTCGAACAGCGCTAAGTAATCTGGTTTCAGCACTGCATGGCGAGGTCCGTCGCTTTTTTGCAGTCTCCGTCTGCCTGTCTCTCCGTCTCTCTGTCTGTCTGAAAGGGGGAAAAAAAAGAAGTCATACAACCTGTCTGTCTGTCTGTCTGTCTGTCTCTCTCTCTCTCTCTCTTCCTGTGTGTGTATGTCCCTGTCTCGTCGTCCAAACAATATGTGTAGAGGTGTGAACTGCCACCCAGTTCCCGTTTGAGTTTCTGTCTCTTGGCTTCTCTTTCCTTTCCTTGTCTTCTCGACGCTCCTGACGGACTCCCTCACCATCTGGCAAAGGGCTTTCCTCCCTCTCAGGAGGAAAATGATCACGCGTCCGGCTTGCTTTGAGTGGCGCCCTCTCGGGACTTTGCGTTTCTTGTGATTGGCAATCGTGATACAGAAAAGAGTTCGTGATGGCAGCTTCATTGTGTTTTCGAAAAGAAAAAGAAGGGCTGCACAAAAGGCGAAAGTCTTCCTTCATGAACGCAGGCACACATTTGTGTCACATGAATTAATCCATTCTGCCGGCTCGCTGTGTCTCCATGTACATGTACATGAGAGCAGGTCGGACCCAATTGCGCCATCATTCTCCCCGCACTCCCGGTGGAAGTCTGCACGAGCTTCAACGTCTTTCCTGTTTTTCACTTGATCCGGTCAGTCTGTGAGGTGAACTAGCTTGCTACGTTTTTTGCTCTTTCTTTCTTTCTTCCTTCCTTTCTTTCTTTTATTTCTTTCTTTCTTTCTTCCTTTTTTTTTTCTTTCTTTCTTTCTTTCTTTCTTTCTTTCTTCCTTCCTTCCTTCCTTCCTTCCTTTCTTTCCTTCCTTCCTTCCTTCCTTTCTTTCTTTCTTTCTTTCTTTCTTTCCTTCCTTCCTTCCTTCCTTCCCTCTTCCTCTTGTCTTTCTTGGCAACC
This sequence comes from Chromera velia, assembly GCA_018398765.1. Classification (NCBI taxonomy): domain Eukaryota; family Chromeraceae; genus Chromera; species Chromera velia. Next base: position 58,663 of record JAHBMJ010005794.1, on the reverse strand, counting down.
TTACCGCACTTTGATCTTACCAGCTTCACCCGGATACCTCGACTGCAATTTCCACCATGATGATTCATTCAATCTGTTCGTCCGCTGTCGGTGAACTCCTTCTTTCTTTTCTCAAGTTCATGTGTCTCCTTGCTGTGGTTGACAATGTGGGGGGGGGTCTTGCAAGGATGGGGTCTGCAGGTCTGCAATGGCGTTGTGGGATTTGCAGAAAGTGGGTGTGCTCCATGGACTGGAACTCCGAGGTGCTGGAAGATCAGAAGAGAGCCTGGTAGAGTCTTTGCTGAACATCTGCATTCGGTGGAGTGCGTCTGTCTCCTGTCGCTTCGGGGAGAGCGCGTTTGTGGGGAAGCCCTCTCATGCTGAGCTTTCGTCGGTGACTTCGGAGAGAAATAAACATGGAGAAGGGGAATACGGAAAAGGAAAAGCAGGAGGAAAGGATCAAAGGGACACGCGAGAAGAACGAGAGCGGTCTGCAGAAAGAAAGCACCTGAGACAGGCTGCTACTGTCGCTATGTGGCCAGAGGCTGTGTCTGTCTCTGAGCTTTTGCGCCGCAGCGAGGAAGCGATGCTTCATCTAGTGGCAGCAGACGGGGTCCACCCATCTGATCTGGGGTACGCAGTCTGGGGCGATTTCTTGGCTAGAGAAGCCGAAAAACTGGGGCTTCTTGATAGATTTTTAGGAATAGCAAATGAGTAATTTAACGTTGCAGGTTTGGATTTAGTATTCAAGCACATGCGTGACGATCAATCTCTGACAATGTGTTGATGAATGTGTCAATTAATGCCAATTTTATAAATTGAAAGTACAACTAGTAGATGATGTAAGTACGATAAGTACTATCAATATTAAGTTTTAAATCACCTACTAGTACCATTTCATAGAAATTGAATTAAATTGAAAAAATGAATTATAAAAAATATAATTAAAATAGTGATGATTAGTTATAGTGATTTAATTGGTGCCTTATAGGTAGAGCACTGTCACCGTTCTACCAGAAGTGCGCCCCTGGCGCCCCATTGCCGAGGCTTCATTAATTCAATTACTCTCATTATTTTCCTTGATGCCGCACGTCGAAAGCTCGCTGTTACTCGGCAATGAGTCGGCATTGGGGCCGGAGGCCGATCTTCCAGACATTATTCCTATCTTTTTTTCGTTTTTCTATCCTATCTTACCATATTTATTCTTAATTGTTTTTCTACTAATTATTATTTTATAAAATTGGCCTACATATAGCCATAAATGGCTTTTATATAGCTTAAATTAAACTATTGATCTAGCTATTGATCCAACTATTATTGAACTATACATATGAACTTTTATTATCATTATTATTTATTTAACAATATTAAAACCAAACTTGAACGAAGTTGCTGCTTGCTTTACTGATTGTTATTAAATGTTCACAAAATAATCGGAGCTAAGCTATATAGGAGCTAAGGTTGATCAATCTTTTTTTTTATCGGCATTGACTTAAAGTTTGTTCCTAGCGTCTGGCCTATGCGTCTTTCGTCTCTTCCTTCTGTCCTGGTTACTGCTCTCGCTGCTAGCTCTCTCTCTCATGCAGAAGGAAGAGACGAAAGACGTATAGGCCAGACGCTAGGAACAAACTTTAAGTCAATGCCCCCCCTCTCTCTCATGCGACCTCATACTTGACGCTCCTCCGTCCGAATGCCTTCTTCGGCATTTGCTAAGTACTTCCTATCCCTCAGTCATGATCAATCAGTTAAGCAGTAAATTGAGCCGACATATAAGCGGTACAGTAGGCCTCTTAGAGCCTCTTTAATATCACGCCTGCACATAGCATATGCTAGATTATATGCACTACGCTTAATAGAGTCCCCAGTAGAGTCTTCAGTCCTCGATTTTCAAGTGCTAGCCGCCAGGCCTAGCAAGGAGACGCGACAGCTCAGAAACCCCTTCAGCCACTGCCTCGTCCACCTGAACCCAAAGTGCGGCGTCTGGGCCGAAGTCTGTATCTCCCGAGCGACTCTCAGCCATGGCGCCCACGTTTTTTTCAGAAACCCGCCTGGATCCTGAGGGCCCTGCTGCCGGGTGGGCGCCGCCACCACCCACAGATGCGGGCCCGCCTGCGTACTGCTCCCGCTTCAATTTCTGTTTGAGTGCTCGGATCACGTAGCCGTGCACCCACAAAAGCCAAGCACTGAACTCCAATCCCTCCACGCTCCCTGCCCACTGTGCCCCCCTCTCATACCCCCCGTCTACAGCCATAGCAGCTTCAGGAAATCCCTCAGCCGCCAGAGCAGCAAGGAACACTGGGGGCATCCTGCGAGCACACACGTCCTCCTTCGCTCTACGACCGCGCGCCTCCTCGCTGTCTCTTCCTCCAGGAGGATCCTGGTGTCCCCCTGGGGCGCCACCGCCAGGCAGGACGGCTGACGCCTGCACTGCCGGGGCCACTCCCAGAGAGACCTCCGTCTTTCTCACATGCTCTTCAAAAACAAATGCCTCGTCGTCCCCAGAGAGATGGTGACAGGCAAAAACCGGAATATCTCCACCCGCATCGACCTCCCGGTGACCCCCCCCACCCTTTTCACGCTCTGATCGCATCCGTGAATTCGAAAGGAATGCTTCGGAAGACAAAGCAGGCAGGGGAGGACACACAAGAGACGGGGGAGCTGCTGAGGGGTAGTCAGTGAAGACTGCGGGGAACGAGCCCAATTCTTCGGAGGTGTGAGCGACACCCAAGGGCAGAGCTGCCGGGGTCGGGGTCCCTTGCGACGCGGGCCCCGGCTTTCCATGCAGGAGCCCCGCTAGTTGCTGGGACGAAGAGGACCCTCCCGCGTCGAAGGCGCAGGAGAGAAAGAAAGTCCACGCAGGATGGGGGGGAAAGGGTCTCTGCGTTAGGGACACAGATGAGAACCCAGGGGGTTGTTCTGCCTTCTCTGCGGAGGCTTCGCAGAATTCCTCGGGGGGGTTCTCTTCCCCCTCTCCCACACCGCCTGTGTGTGTGTGAGCGGACACCCATGCAGAGTTGTGAGTGCTCTGCTGAAATGCTGGGAGAAACGATGAGAGACCCAGCCAGTGCAGACACAGGGACACTAACAGGGCCAACAGGCGGACTGCAGATGTGCCCATGTCGCTGTGCCTCTGTCCTGCCGACTTGAAGTTCCCCCCCCCTCCCCCCACTCGGGACGGCCGTGCGAGGGCGAGTGTGTGGAGGACCCTCACTTGGTCGGAGGAACCGATTTCAGCCGCAGAGAGGGAGAGAGCCGTCAAAGTCAGAAGGAAAGAGGGAGAAAATTCGGCCTGCACAGGGGAGAGGGATTTATCAGGAGAAAGAAGACTTCAGAGAGAAACAGGGCATGCTTGTTCGAAATTTCTTTTACCCTAGTTCCATTATTAAAAAAAAAAAAAAGTTACCCTAAAGGGAGAAGCGGAAAATGAGAAAACTTGAAACGAAGCAAAAAGAACAGAAAACAGAAAAACAGAAATGGGCAAGAGGAAGAACAAAAAATCGAAACACTCGCTATCCGATCCAGCGAGATTTCACGTTCAAGCGGTCTGTCTGACTGACTTTCAATCTCTCTCGCCCCCCGCCTCCATTCCCCGAAGCTTCTCTGGGCGATGCTGCGGGAGCGACGAGGGCCCTGTCCCGAAACGACCGCACGGCTGCCCTCACTGTCTCCTCCCCCCCCCCTGCATGTGCGACTGCGGCCCCCCAAGGCGCTGGATCCCCCTTCAATTCGCCTCCTCTCTCTGCCCTCAGAGCCAGGAACGACAAGGCGGCCACATACGGACTGCCCTCGGTCAGTGCAGTCGAGAGCGTCTCTTTTGAAGAACTAGACAGGGACTTCCACACTCCGCCCAGACGGCAGAAAAGCCGTGCGGCAGAGACATGCACAAGGAAAGAGGAAGCCACGGGCCCCTGGTCAACAACAGAAACAGCACTCACCCCCCCTGCACTCTGCCGCTTTCGCACTCTGGGCGACCTCGGGCTGGCCGGGTTCTCCCTCTCTCTCTCCCCCCCGGTCTCCAGACCTCCACCTTCGTTTCCGAGAATTGACTGCTCTTCCAAATGCAACCGCCTCAACAATGTTACCGCAACAGGAATCACCGACCTCTCAACGACCGCCACTGCCTCTTTGTGTGCTGCTCCCTCTTTCCCCTTTTCCTTCTCTTTGCCCTCCTCAAAAGGCACCGCAGCCGTGAGAGCCTCCAGGAAGGAGGCCCATTGCAGTGCATCCTGGCTGAAAGGGGGGAGAGATTGGGCTCCAAACAGCAGGGCGTCTGTTGCTGTACGGGGAGGGAGGAGGTGCAGAAGCCGAGGGAGGTGACGAATGAGAAGACCCCGACTCCGCCTGAAAGCACCAGGCAGCACAAGGGAGAAAACAAAATATGCACACACAAGCACGCAGACACGGACACGTACACACACACGGATGGACAGAAAGACACACACACAGACTATTTTCCTTTTCCTCTTTCTTCCTTCTATTCTGTTTTTTTCTTTCTTCTTTCGGCGCGCTTACTCAGTGGAAGGGTACCAGAGCTCCAGGCCTTGCTCACTCACAGACAGACAGACAGAGAGACAGACCATACGTTCTTTCTTCTGACAGACAGACAGACAGACAGACAGAGTCCAACCAGCCAAGGCACTCACCATCTGCCCCTCACGCCCCGGGTCCACACTCGGCCCGCCATGTCCGGGAGAACCTCCGCCAGCGCGGGGTCCCTGCTTCCATGCGCCACCGCAAATCGCAGTCCGGCAGTCCACACTGCCTCGTCCTCCATTGCCAGCAGACAGGGGAGGACGGCAGACCTGAGGCCCAGGGGAGGGAGGGGGTCGACTCTCGAGAGGGCCTCCAGTGCTGCTGCTGTGTGTGGAGAGGGAAGCTGGAATGAGCGGACTGCGAACGACAGTGAGGCAGCTGAAAGAGGCATGGGGGGCCCTCTGCTGCCTGCCCGACACTGCAGCAGCCTCTTTGTTGTCTCGTCTTCGTCTCCTTCTTCCTTCTGCTCCTCGCTCAGACGAGTGCGCATGAGTGAAGAAGAATAGACGGGACGGTGCTTCCCGCAGTTGAGCAAAAAGGAGAGGAGGGAGTGAAGCAGCGTCTGTCTCTTCAGAGCATCTAGTTGGGCCCGCCGCCTGCACAGACCATCAACGAATTGTGCATGTACACAGAAAAAGAAATGTTTTGTTCGGAAAACTATTCCACTGCATTGGGTACCAAAGAGAAAACAAGAATGGAATATTGCAAGAACTGTGTGTAATAAGGAGAAAACCCGCAAAAGAGGAACATGGTGAGTGAGTGAGTGAGTGACGGAAGAACGAAAGAAATACAGACAAACAGAAACGCAACCATCGGATCCACTAATGAGCGTTTTCGACTCACCTCTCTGCACTTTCTCCCCCCCTTTCTGCCTGCCTGCCCATCTCCTTCTCTCCTTCTCTGCGTGTGCGTGTGTGTGTGTCTATGTGTGTATGTGTATGAGGGAGAGGGAGAGAGAGAGGAGAGGAGAGTACTTGTGCATGAGATTCTCAGGACTTTCTTTTTTCTTCTCGGGAGAGACTGCCGCTTCGACTAGTCCTTCTACTCTTTGTTTGACTCACGTTCCCTCTCGCATATGCTTCAGGACCAGCCCCGCGGCAATCAGTCCCGACACTTCCGTTTGGGCCGACAGCCCCACCGTTAGTCCCGCCCTCGGCATGTTAACTGCCCCTGACCCTGCAATCGAAAAAAGGAAAGGAGAGACACGAAAGAAAACTAATCACACAGGCCGAGAACGGAATCGAACAGAAACAACTCGCGCACAAACGGTGTGTGAATTGTTTGTGTTCTCCAGCGAGTTGTCTGGCATGAGAGTCTGATCAAGCAGGAGAATGCGAGCAGGAGCACATTTGTCAGAGAGGGACACACAGAGAGAGATCGTTTGCCTGCCTGCCTGCATGCATGCGCGCCCGACTCACCGAATCCCGAGATGAGCCCCCCCATCAAAACGTTCAGACCCTCACGAGAGCAAATGTCCCTGCCAAACCTGCGCACCCAGGCGCCCCCTTCAGCAGGCCCTTTCCCTCCCTCCTCCCCCTTCCCACTCCCTTCACTTGACCCCCCCCCTTCTCCCTCTGCCTCCCTCCACTGCCCTGCCACCTCAGGCAAAAGAAGCCCCGGAATACCCGCAATCGTCGCGATACAAACAAACTTCACCGGACGCGCAGCTGAGGGAACATCTGCGTCCAGCACACACGCTTCCAGGCAGCTGCCAACTCTTTCAAACGCAGCGCAGAGTTCATCTCCCCCCTCTTCCTGCTCAGACCCAGACGTCGCAAGCCGCCTCGCTGCAGGAGCCACTGCGAGTAGAAACGCGGCCACGGCGGCCCATGTGAGGGACTCCGGGGGAGGGGGCGCGGTCTCAAGTACAGACGCCGCCAGCGATAGAACAGAAGCGACCCGAGGAAGCGATACTGCAAGCAAGCAAGGAAATGTTAGGTAGGTAAAAATGAGAGGGAGACTGCATGAAGGCACGTGATCCTTGGATAGAGGGACAGGCAGACAAAGAATCTACCTGCAAGGAAGGCACTTTAATTGGAGGACTCCAGACAGCTTACGGAGAAAGAAAAAGGAAGACCCAACTCTCCAGAGTGTATCGCTATTCTTCACGATTTCTTTCTTTCTGTTGGGCAGGAGGGAGAAGACACGGACGAGAGAGCATGCAGGGAAGACTACGGACATTATCAGAGTGGTAACGTAAAACAAAAAAGAGCTTGGTGGGTGCATGTCCACTGTGGGCTTGCTGTCATTGGCAGCTTGGAAACATCCATTTCTGAAAGAAAAATAAAACAGACCAGCGCTATTTTATTGCTTTCACCTGTTGTCGTCATGACTGACCGCTCTCTGCACAAAAGAGAGCAGGAATGGCAGCTGCGAGGACAACCAGCTCCTCCCACTCGCAGTCTCCATCTTCAGACAACGTCCCTTTCCCCTCAATCTTCAAACGCAAATTCTCCTCACAACGCCCAGCCAAACCCCTCAGACGACCCATAGTCTCCTGGGACGGATTCACACGCCCCAAAATCGCAACACTACGCGCGAGACCACCTGCAACACCCCAACGTTTCGATGCCTTCCCCCCCTCACGATCTGCAAAGAATCTTTGATTTAGCTCGGTCAGCACTCTCTCTCCCGTCACACTCCAATTTGCCTCGACTTCTGCGGAGAGACACAGAAGCCGGAACTGCTCCAAACTCCCGGACCCAAACTGCCCTCCCGTCTCCATGTCTTCCCCCCCCTGCCTTTTTTCAAGGCACTTATCAAGAAAGCCAGGCACTTTACTTACTGAGTGCACACTGGCAAGCGCAATCAGAGTCGAACAGAGGGAATCGTTGCTCACCTCCTGCCCCCTCCCTACTTCCCGACTTTCGAGCTTCTCAGCTGCTTGTACAACAAACGGACCCAGAGACGGCGACACAGAGGCCAACCCCGCCAATCCAGCCAGACAGGCAAACTGCGCGTCTCTGTTTTGGCCCATCTGGGGGTCCAGAAGCGCCGCCTCCACTGACGCTGCAGTAGCGGCCAGCACTTCGGACTCTAACCCAGCGCGTCCCCCTGTCTCCTCTCGGAGCCTTGCGAGGAGACGACGAAAGAAGCCGACAACAAGGGGGACAAAAAACAAACGCACAAGAGGCGTACCGAATCTGCACTCTACAAGGAGACCCACGACTGCGGCTGCAAAGGCTGCGGGACTTGTCATGGCCTGCGGTCTGAGTGTTCCCACGGCTAACCGAGCTAACGCCACCAGAGGAGACGGCAGAGCAGAAGCAGTGCCCTCCTTGACAGACAAAGCCTTCACGACTGCCGGAATGAAAGGGTGCTGTGTGTCCTCTGCAGCTGCAGAAAGATAGACACAGAAACAGAGACAGGGAGAGAAGAGAAGACTTCCAGGGCGCGGTCGCAAAACTGAGAAGAGCTACAAGGATGCATAGGCATCGAAACACCGAAAGAGTTTTTCCGAAGAAACGAAAATACCGAGTGCGTGCGTAAGTATTGAACGCACATAAAACCCTGAGGAGACCCCACAACCCCACCCCTCCCTCACGCGCAGCCACGAAAAAGGAGATACCGACGCAATGTTCACCGACCTAGTTTCCGTCTCCCGAGGTCCTCCCGCTCCCTCCGAGCAATCACGGCAATCATTTCACTCAGACCCCTTACCCGCCAGCTCCCGTGGCTGTCTGCTGGAGTCTCCAGAAGTTGTACTAGCAACACCGGAGCAGCGTTTTCCTTTGCCCACCACATCTCTTCCACTCCCGCCTTCTCCTCCTCTTCCCATTTTTTCGCTCTCCCCTTCCCCTTCTCTTCTGTGGCTGTCAAGAATTCCCCCTGAGTCACTGAAGGCACGATGAACGGAACTAAAGACGCAAACTCGGCCAAAGAGAGACCGCAGATGAACGAGGTCACACCGTCGGGGGTCTGGAGCAGCAGACGACCCAAAAGAGCGGCAGCCCGCAGTTCGGTCGCGTTCATCAAATCAAGTGACCTCAGGGGAACTGCAGGCTCTGCTGCTGCGGTCTCCCCCCCCGAGGCACACCGCTCGTCTCGTCGTGTCTTGACGGAGGGAGCCACTGAGAGACACAGAAATCTGCCGAGGAAACGAGCGACGGCTTGCATCAACTCTGTCCCTCCGTTTTCCATAAGTTCCTGACCCTTTCCTTCCTCAGACAGCGCACCGAGCATAGACGCCACCAACGGCTTTCTCAGCATCTGCTCGCACACCGGCTTCCATTCCATGCAATCGTGACTGCACAGCAGACACAAACAGTCCACGGCCAGAGCAGAGGCCCGACGGTCCTTCCCGTTCCACACTTTCTGCAGGGCACCCATCATCTCCTCATCCCCCGCCACCTCTGCGGGTGCCGCCCTGCACGCATCCCTCAGAGCCTGCAGTGCGAATATCACCGGGTTCCCTGCAGACGCCTGGCCGTGCTGAGCCGTCGCAGGCACAGCAGAGGACACGGACGGTCCCTGAGCAGGTGCTGCTGGGCGTGCCTGGAGGCTGTTGGGGTCCGTGAGGATTTGCAGACCTAGTGTTCTGAGCCTGGAGAGAGGGAGACCCCCTGAGCAGTGGGCCTTTGTGGAAGCGTGCAAAACCGCAGCACGGAGGAAGGGAGGGGGTAGGAGACTGAGACCGTCAGCCTCGGCAGTGGCAGTCAGCGCCTGGAGGCCCCGAAACATTGCCTGCAGAAATCATGTTCCACACACACGGCAGACCAGGTCAGTATGAAGAGAAGGGCACATGATGAAGGCGGGACTCGGTCTGTCTCACAGATGCTTGCGGAGAATGAATGCCTGCGGGCTAACCTTTGTCTGCACCTATCTGACTAGGAAGGGGAAAACCCCACGCATGCATTGAGAAGAAACCCAATTCTCTACGCAAAGGGATGATCGAGTGCCGAAATGCAGGATATGCGGGGGGGCGGATAGAAGGCAGGACGGAGAACGCAACATACCAGAACGGACTCATCTGATCAGAAATTCACAAGCAAGAAAAGATAGACGAACCGTCAAGCAGAGAGAAACACCACACACACACACACACACACACCAGAGAGGATTGTGAACAGTAGGAAGACAGACTCGCACGCACAAATCCAGAGACAGGTTGACAGAGACGCAGAGAAGCCAGGTGAGAAGACTCGACCGACCGCTACGACCGGCTTTGACCTCGCCCCTGCTGCCACAACCGAAGCCGCCAGAGCAATTTCCCCGGCTGCCACCACTCTGACACCTAGCCTTTGTCTCTCCCCGGCAAGAAACAACAGAGACGGCAGAAGCCTCAAAGACAGTGCGGGACAACTGCAGACCGCTTGGTGGGCACACATCAACGCCCGCGCTCTGACGTCCCCCTTGGGAGAACACAGCGCCATTGCCAGTGCACTTTGGCCCACGGCCCACAGAGGTTTCGACGGAAACAAGAGGGCCCACTGCGAGAGACTTCGGGGGAAATCCTGGGCCCACCTTCGCGTGCACTGACAGAGAAACAAAAGAGGCTGCCACTCAGACCGCCAGCAACCTGCCACTCCCTTGCTGATCGATTCCGCACTCCCCGAGAGCCCCTCGACCCCCTTGAGGCTATCACCTAATGCCTTCACAGCCCCCTCTGCAAGTGTCCAAACCGATGCCCCACCCGAACCCCGAGGGTCCACCCTCCGCCCCACTGTCGCAAATGCAGCCCTCAACAGATGGAGGAGACCGTCGAGCGGCCCGGTGCCTGTGCCTGTGCCTGCCCCCCCTGCAACTGCAGTCGCTGTGCTCTTCTCTGCCTGGGCCCCCTCCTTCTCCTTATTCTGTTCTAATTTCTCTTTCTGCTGAATGGGCACGGAGGCCGACAGAGAGGGGTGCTGGAGGGCTTCTCTGAACCACAGCAGGGGCCCCAGAAGGGGGGCACAGAGGAAGGTGACCGGATCTCCGGAAGCAGAGGCAGCAGCTGCAGGCTCCACTCCCCCAACACGTTCTACAGCGAGATGGTCTTTCTCTTTCTCTTTCTCTCTGTGTTCGCCCTCGAGGGAGGAGGGGGAGAACAGAAAGAGAACTGCCTGGCAAAGGCTGTCGAGGAAAATCAACAACTGCATGCAGGTACCACACACACACACACACACACGCAGATACGTAGATACAGAAGTGTACAGCAAGGAGAGAAATTGAACTCACACGCAAAAAATACTGTGCGAGAGAGGGTCCGACCCTCATTTTTTTCGTCTGAGCCGTTCCTCTTCTTTTTGCTTTTCTCATTTCTGCTTTTATTTAGCTTCGTACTCTTCTTGCTCAGCCCCGGTATTTCAACCTCCCAGGGTAAAAGGAAACAAAAAGAAGGAAAAGGAGTGAGCAACCTTCTTTTTCTCCCCTTCTCTACTGTGCCAGGACGCATGAATTCCGGACACTCCCAAAAAAGCAAAAGAGACACACCACCATCCCACAACGGTCTGCGCTGCATCCACGCAAGTTGGGCGGCCAGACCAAGAGGTCCCTTCCCTTTCCCATGCATACGCACCCGCAGGCAAAAAACAAAAACAAGAACGACCACACCAACAGACCTCTTTCGCCTCCGCCCTATCGCCATCGAAGGTGAACACAAGATGTCCCGCCGCTGTTGCAGACAGTTCACGAAAAAACTCCAAAAATTCCAACAGACGCCCCCCCGCGTCTGCATTCCCATCTCCAGAGATCGCCTTCCCCTCTAACAAAGAGGCCAAGGCGCCGCCCTCGGCATTCATCAGCTGCCCCACGAGGCAGAGAAGACGGTTGCATCGCCGCAGCAGTGGGAGCACTTGCCCGCTTCTCTCCCTGCATACAGTTACGTGCACTCTTGTAAAGGAAGAAACATAGAATCAAAGAAAGACGAAAACAGACACACAGAGAATGAAAGAAGAAAAGAGGAGGGGGGGCAGGCAAGGACAAAGAAGACCCACTCTGCTTGTCACATCTCGCATCTCTCCCCCGACACACCCCATGGAATGCATTGCGCGTCCCTTGACAAAACTGCCATGGACATTCTACACACCCCTGCAAGAAAAGGATATTGATCTTCCGCCCACAAGCACGGACGCCTTCTCACACAGATATGAATAACAGCAGACGCACCTCTGCAACACTGCCTTCCCCAGTAGAGACGCACAGACGGTGCATGCATTTACTTTCATACAGAATTCTGTTTCAATGCACGCACCTCTGCAACACTGCCTTCAACAGTAGAGACGCACAGACGGTGCATGCATTTACTTTCATACAGAATTCTGTTTCAATGCACGCACCTCTGCAACACTGCCTTCCTCAGTAGAGACGCACAGACGGTGCATGCATTTACTTTCATACAGAATTCTGTTTCAATGCACGCACCTCTGCAACACTGCCTTCCCCAGTAGAGACGCACAGACGGTGCATGCATTTACTTTCATACAGAATTCTGTTTCAATGCACGCACCTCTGCAACACTGCCTTCCTCAGTAGAGACGCACAGACGGTGCATGCATTTACTTTCATACAGAATTCTGTTTCAATGCACGCACCCCTGCAACACTGCCTTCCCCAAGAGAGACGCACAGACGGCAAGCACCCACAAACAGAGGACAGCTTTCTCGTCCGCTCCTGCGGGCCCATTCCCTTTGCCGAGGAGTCTGATCTCCACAAGGGACAGCAGACCGTCCGCACCCCCTACCACCCTCCGAACTGCAGAACCTTCTCCCTCTCCCGGCAGAAACAAAGGAACAGAAGCAGCGGTACACGCAGCCACCAGAGTCAGAGCACTGCGCGTCCCGGGGCTTCCGCCGGGTCCGGACGCGCAGACGAAGTTGACGAGCGAAGTGAGGGGGGTAGAGAGGAGGGCCGACGGCTGCAGCGAGTCAGTTCAATCAAAGACTTCAGGTCAGGCAACGATGAGATGGGGGGGGGGCAGAGCACAGAAACACCGAATGAAGAGGGACCGGCAGAGAAAATGCGAAAGATCGAGAAGCTTGAGAAGGTGCGAGGCCTGAGAAGGACCTGTCGGACACACGAGAGAAGAGAATGGGGAGGTGGGCCGAACAGTCACTCACATGCGAGGAGACGGGAGGCTGCTCGACTCACTTTCACTTGCTGTGCCTCCACGACCGTCCAGAAGAGGGCCAGGAGAGGAGCGAAGTTTGCGGTCTCCTTTCCGTCTCCCTCTTCTTCCTCTTCCAGAAACAGAAGAATCTCTTCAGAGAAGTCTGAGACCCAGGATGTCTCCAACAAGACGGCTCTCTGAATGAATGTCTGAGCCAAGGCCGAGCATTCCTCCGCGGATAGGCGTTTTTTCTGCATTAGGAAGAATACGCGAAAGGACAGACAGCAAAGAAGCTTACAAGGAGACGGATACAAATCGAGGGCAGTCGGAGACAGCATGCATGAGAGAAAGCCCACCTTCTCCTCGCACAGTTCCGCCATCAGGCAACGAAGGATGCGGCGTACGAGGGGCCCCCTTCCCGTCAGGTCTCTGCCTGCCGCCTTCTCTGCAGTGAAGTGCACAACGAACGCGTTGAGAACCTCCTCGATCCCGTACACTTTGTCTAGGGCTAACTGGAGGAGGTGCCAGCAGCACTCGAGCGAACGAGAACCCTCCCATGGTGCGACTGATCCCGCCTGCAGGAGGGCTCTACAGAGCAGTGCCTCTGGTGGCTGTCCTTTGGTTTCTCTGGATATGTCACTCAGCTTCCGTGCAGCTTCGAGACGGAGAACGGAGTCGGGAATGGACAACCGCTCCCCGTGCTCCTTCAGCTTTTTCGAAAATTTCTGAAGCGCTTTATTGGCCATCCTGTGCTGACGACAAGCCGAACAGAAGAAAACGAAAGATCAGAACGGAAAGGTGGCTGCTACATTTTTTCGTACCATCCCGTGAGAGAATCCCACGCATCCATGCAGAGAGCGGGATGGCAGGATCTCATATTAATATGCTGTCACGTCGCCAACCTGCGACACCCAGGCGCGAAAAACTGAAGTCCTACAAACATCCGGATTGTCAACTCATGACAACATTGCACATACTTCGAAGAGCACTTCATTTATTAATAATGGTTCAGGATCATTGAGAGGAGAGGAGATGGAGAATGATGGAGATGAGTCTCTGCAGAAAAGGAGACGGCCGGCGGCACGGCCCGCGCATGCATGCAATTCTTTGCGGCCCGCGCGGGCCGGGGAATGCCGGGGCCCATGCATGAATGCACGGTCTGCGCGGCCGGGTCAGGCATGCATGCAGCCGCGGGGACCGATCCATGCACGCATGCCGCGGCTGGGCCGGATGCGAGCGGTCGACTTGACTGACCTTTTTCCACTATAGCTTGCAAAAGCGACTTGGGTCTCAACTAAGGCAAGTCCTCGCAAGTTTCTGCCAGGACCGCCTCGCTGTGCCATCATGTCATCCCCATGAGACTGCTCGGCGTCTTTTTGTCTGTGGATGGAACGATTGATCTGAATAGAAATGCGTGAGTGCATTGTTCTCTTGCATGGTGTGGAGAAGTCAGGAAGCATACCGTCTCCTCGATCCACCGGTGCCTCGAACTTGACCCCTCGATCATCATGAAAGGCCGTGGTCGCACTTACCCGAGTTTCATACGCTAGCTCCATGGGTCAGGTCTGTGGTCCAGCCTTCGAAATCGATCTAACAGCCCGGTCGAGCCTGGTTTTGTAGAGACTCAGTCTGATCTCTTACTCTTGAATGACGGCATCTGGTCAGTGGGAAAACAATCTCCAAATCCACAATGACAAACACTGTCTCCTTGGCTTCTGAGCCGGATTCGAAAGGTCATCTGGACAGCCAGCATGAACATGGCATTGTTGAACGGAGACGACGGGAATGCGGCGGCGGTCCGGAATGCTCGACCGAGGGGGGCGGCAGAAGCGAGACGTCCAGAATCCACACCAGCACAGCGGGCAAATGTCAGTCGGGGCTCTTGAACAGCCCTACCGTTGCTGCCTGCTGCCTCCCTGTTTGGTTGCGTTGGCTCACATTCGTGTCCCCTGCCGTGCTGGCCGCTGTACTAGCCGCGCTCGCAGCGCGCGCTTGGTCAGACCGCCCCAGTCCCTACTCTCACGGGCGTTACGGCACAGCGCAATGCGTGGAGGGCTCCTCTGGATCTCTGTGGCAAGCCGATGTGCTCATTCTCAGACCTGGTGCCGACGAGGGAGCATTCTCTGGATCTGTACTTCACGAGGCACTCACCCAGGCAAACCTCTCCTTCGGCTTTGTGGGCCCAAAGCCCGGGGGGCGGCTGACGCGTGTTGATGCAGATGCCGCAGCTACCGCTCTGGAGGCTTTGCTCTTCATAGCGAGCGACCCAGAGGGCCCACTGCCAGAGAGAAATGGCAATGGGGGCAAAGTGGAGAATTGGGGTCCTGGTCCACAAACGAAGAGGAAGCGCGTGGTAGTGGCGTGCTCTCGAGGTGCTTCTGTGATCGGGCAGCTAGTGACAAAAGCACGCATGCAGACCGAGACACCACAGGCAGACTTCCAAGCGGAATGGGGGTCCAGTGTCGAGCCTCGGCAGCCGTCGGAGCCGTTGTGGCCCTCGGAGGCTGCACTGCTGCTGTTGTCTCCCATCCTGGCCTGTCCAGACTGTGCAGTGGCAGAGGACGATTTGGACGCCCTCGTAGAGGCGTTGCGAGGCCAGAGAGTGCGGTTTGCGGTTGCACATGGAAGCTCTGTGGACGAGCGACTGCTGATTGGAGCGGCTCTAGAAGGTGATGGTGTGCAGAGAGTGGAACTCGAGGGGGGACACTCTCTCTGGTGGGAGAAGGACCAGCCAGTGGAAGAATCTGTTCAGGGTCAGGGTGGTTCCTCCAGTGGGAATTATAGGGGGGTGAAAGACAGCAGGGCACGCAAGGTAGCAGTCTTATTACAGATGCTCTTCAATTCTTGATAAGCTCAGTACATTAAGCTGTCTTGCAGTCAATATGTCTGGATAGTCAATCAATCGATGCACACTGCCTCAGAGGCTGGCAGCTTAAGTCGATCGCACGGGTAGGTTGTGCTCTTTTCACCTGGGGTCCAGTGAATGCTTGATGTGTGCATGCCGCGGCACTGCCAACCGTCACAAAAAACTAGCCCATAAGTTCCATAACTGAATCTTCTCATATAGAGACAATACGTACATATTCAAGTTTTTGAACTGTTTAATCTAGGTATTAATCAATTATTAAACTAGTTATTAAAACCACATTGAAAATTTAATTTGACATTTAAAGATGAATGAATGAATGAAGTTGGCTTTGCTAGAGTGGAGCCATGCTCCCAGCAGCCCATGTTCATGCAAGAGATCGTCAATCACTCAACTCTAGAGATAAGGCTAAGCGCGAGATCCCCTGAAGTGCTCGCTTGGTGAGCTCACGAGCAGCATACGCGTTGTAGGTGGCAATATAAGACTCGAACAGAAGAAGAAAAGGTCGCGTTCACACAGAGACAGGCGTGCACAGTGAAAATAAAAAACACGGGAAAAAAATAAACTTGTTGAGTTTTGATTTCTTTTTTTTTTATCTCTGTACGACTTAGTGCGTGACTTTTAGGATGGATCTGTTTCTTACGAACTTTTTAGAAAAGACCACGTGAATAGTAACTAATACTAACAAATCTAGCTAGCTAACATGCATAAATACTTAGCTAAAAAGAAACTGGTATACCGTGCAGGTCTAACTTCAACAATAAAATTTAGTTATCATCGGCATCAGGCGACTTGACCGGCAGCCGTGGTATACCGTATACCACTGGCAACGGTGACTAGAGCAGTGAATGACAATCGATCAATATTATTACAATTAATAGTAAAGTGAGCTAGTATTTTAATGAGAAATTAAAACATTTCAACGCAATTTTCATTGGCTTTCTAAATTCTATATTCAAGTTGTTCTAGATGTTGTTCTTTAAACATTGAAACGATGTGACGGATCGAATTATTATTTGTATTTATGCAGATTTGGAGCTGATCTCTCCAGCCATCATTGTGGCCGCTCCCTTGACGTCATTCAGTTCAACGTCAAAAGGAGCAAGAGGGCCGCGTTGCACCACGTGACGGACCGTGTCGCATGCAGGGCCGAAGCAAACCCACTGGAACTCTCTCTTGTTCGAAGACTCAGCAAACTCTTGGGGCTGCCCGTATTCCTGCATGCAGTCAGACAGGGAGAGACACAGACAGAAATGTAGAAAGACAGAACAACAGAACAACAGAAAGGAGAGTAGATAGACCGGAAGAAAGAGACAATGACAAACAGAGAGGACGGCAGAAAGAAACGAATAGCCAAAGAGGCAGATACAAAGTCAGGCAGGAAAGGGAAATAAAGCCGAATTGACGAGCAGACAAAGAGTAACACACAAAAATGGGACGCCAGAAAGACACATTGATCACAGTCAGAAAGAGAGACCGACAGAAAGGTCACTTGGCTTCCCTTTTTACTTTTCTCTCCTCTTTCTTCTCAAACAAAGAAAAAGACAAGACCGACGACCGACGATCAGAGAAAGAACGGACAAATAGACAGATGGATTTCATAATTCCTCATGTTTTCTGTTTTCTTTTTTCCCTTTGATCATACAACAAAGAAGACAGACAGACAGGCAGGCAGGAAGAATGGACGAACATGCAAACACATGAAGATTTGAAGAAAAAGTTCACATGACGTCACTCTATTTCAATGTGGGCAGCCAGAATGGATGGACAAATGCGGACAAATAACTTGACACAAGAGAAGAGGGGGGACTTGAACGGAATGAGGATGGATCGCAATGAGACCTGTTGAGAGGTTACACAACAAATCCACAACTCTGTCTCACCGCCTACTTGCTTTCTCTTCTTCCCAATTCTTCCTTCCTCACTTCTTCCCTTCCCCCCTGTCTCCATTTCTCCCCCCGTCCCCGATTTCTTTCTTCCTTCCTTCCTTGCTTGCTTCCTTCCTTCCTTCCTTCCTTCCTTCCTTCATTCATTCATTCACTCGTTCATTTATTTATTTATGCGTTTATTCATTTATGTATTTATCCGTTCATTCATTCATTCACTCTTTCATTCATCCATTCATTCATCCATTCCTGCTCCACTATTTTCATTTCTTCCTTCCTGCAGAACTCCCTCTGAGTCTTGATCTGCCTGCCAAACTGACCGGCTGACTTGACTAGCTGTCTGAATGGGCGACTGACTCAGCGACTGATTCAGAGAGAAAGTGACTTTTTTACTGACTGACTGACTGACTGACTGACTGACTGACTGACTGGACTGACTGACTGACTGACTGACTGACTGACTGACTGACTGACTGACTGACTGACTGACTGGACTGACTGACTGACTGACTGACTGACTGACTGACTGACTGACTGACTGACTGACTGACTGACTGACTGACTGACTGACTGACTGACTGACTGACCGACTGATTAAAAGACACACTGACCGGACTGACAGACTGCCTGACAGACTCACTGAGTGAGTGAGTGAGTGAGTGAGTGAGTGAGCGAGTGAGTGAGTGAGTGAGTGAGTCAGTGACGGACGGACGGACGGACGGACTGACTGACTGACTGACTAACTGACTGACTGACTGACTGACTTACTGACTGACTGACCCACAGACTGACCCACTGACTGACCCACTGACTGACTGGCTGACTGACTGTTGACTGACTGACCGACCGACCGACCGACTCACTGACTGAGTTAGTGACTGATTGACTCTCTGAGTAACTGATCATGTGGTCGCATTTCTGGTCTCCCCTACAGCCTTCATGTCTTTCTTCCTGGCTGCTGACCAAGTCGACTTTCTCTGCCGCCGCATCGTTTTGTCCGTGTCTGCAGAGGGGCATCTTTGCCTCCTTTGAGCCTTCCTTCACGACAGCCCCCCAGGCCTCGCACTCCCACCCGCGCAGACCGTCGACGCCCTCCGCCAACTCCAGACACGGCAGCCCGACGCAGAACGAACGCTGGTTCCGGCTATCGAACTTGACCGACATGCGCGTTCCTTGCTTTGCTGGAGGCTGAGTCATGTCCATCGGATCGATCTCGGGAGGCTCACTTCGCGTTTCTCTCTGAGAGAGAGTATGGCGCTGTACTTCTCTCTCAAGCTGCTCCAACCGCCTCCCTTCACATGAAGTGAATAAAAGGGGAAGTAAAAGAGAGAGGAAGAGCACAGGCAGACCGAGAGAGCTGTAGGTATACCGTTCTTTGCACCTCATTTGCTTCTTCTTCAGGAACTAGCTCGCATGTCGTTGAGCAGGTGTGGGAATTTTTCGAATTGTCATGCGTGACGAAAGGAGGAACACTCAGCACTGTGGCTGCTGCAGCCTCTGCTGAAGTTGGTTTTGACCCTCCTACTCTTCGTGAGCCGGATCTGCAATGATTCTGCACGACAAGATCCTGAGCGCAGATGAGCGCTTCTTTCTTGTACCGTGTCAGTCGTCAAGAATTGGGTGCCACCGGCCCTGTCAATGCCTTGCAATTACACATGTGGCAGACAACAAGCAGCTATACAATTACGAACTTAAGTGCTGCATGACTGCACGACTTCGACATGCAGTCACGCGCTGTATCGGTGTGCATGCATGCGTGTCCCATTTCCACAGGGGCCGAGGGGCGCGCGGGGCCTTGGTCGGTCCCTGCGCGCGGGCCGCGCCGGCCTGCGCGATTCGCGATTCAACGAAACAGGATTCAATCGAAACCTAAGTTTTGACGGTGAAGTCCTAAACTGGACCGAATGTTTACTGGAAGAAAAATCCTCTCAGATTCTTCTGATATTGATCAGTGACGACCACTGAGGTCTCTCTTTCTTGAATCGATTGTCTGTTAGTTCAAACAATCTTAATTAATTAAAGTCCCTCAGCAATCCTCAGTACTGTGTAGAGTACTAAGAGTAGATAGTAATAGATAGTCAAAATTCAATTAAAAGACCTTCCTGAACCTAACTACCACTTGAAAGTTTAAGCCGCATTTTTAGATAAGCTTGAAAGTCCACGCCGCAGGCGCGGATCATTTATGGTGTCTTGAAAGCTAAAACCACATATCTGGATGGTGTCTTAACCGTGTACGCCGCAGGCGTGGATGGTCTCTTGAAAAAGAGAGATCATCTTGATTATATTTTTTCAAGTAGCATTTAGGTTCAGAAAGGTTAATCAAAACTCTTCTAGACTGCAAAGTCAGATAAACATAACACAAAAAAGGCTTAGCTACAGTTTTTGATAAAAAAACATTCCATTTTTCAATATTATTAATTAAATGAGCGATAAGAGAAATGAGTTCCGAACATGACCAGCTTAAAAGTCTTATTTAGTCTCATTAACATGACTGGAAATTAAAATAAGCAAATGGAGACAATTTTTTATTAAAATTAAATTGAATTAATTACATGTTCGCATCAGTAATAGGCAGAATTGAAATCATGTTACAATTCATGCAATGAAATGTCCAAACTAATAATTTGACCCAATTTGGACTCCGAATTCTAGTTTTTAATAATTTAAAGAAAAATATAAAAACATTTTTTAAAACCACAAATTAAACGTGGAAAACTTAGTGTAGAGGCTCGGAGTTATAGTATTGTAAATGTAATCAGCCACTTATAGAGAGGAGGCGGGCGTGCATTGGTCGGCCCGACTTGGCCGGTCCCATGCTGCTGCGTTACCTATCGGTGCGGCGCGGCTTGAGACATTACGGAGACGGAGAAAATACATGCGTCAATCTATGTTGTGAAATTGCTCAGTGAAATGCTTAGGATAATTCGATGGAACATTGTCAACTATCGATCGATGAGAGCAGAAGCCGGACAAACATCTTGCATTATTATTCCTGTATAGAGAACCGTGTAAGTGACTAGACTGATGTCCTTAACTGGACCATTCTAGTTCTCTTCATGGTAGCAGTTGGTTCTTTCCTCTTTCTTCTCAGGGTCGGTTGGTCTGTATCAGAGTGTAGCTTTCCCTCTCTGATGGACAGAGACCAACCTCGAGGGGCCGATGGCCGTTGTATCTCTAAAGGCCCTTCTGATCAAAGCCCCAGCCCCTCTGACTTGGACTTGTTGACCGCCAATGTTAACAAATTGGCGCAGTTGTTTCTTTCTCAGTCCACTTCTGTTCTCGCTTCTGTTCCGTCTCCGACAGTCACTCCCACCCCCACTACTGACACGGGGAAATTCGCCCCATGGAAGTGCGAGCTCCCCTTCAAGGACACTCACGGGGGTAGAGTCGCAATTGTCAAAGCGTTTGAAGACCACTGCAAATTGCAGCCTGCGAGTGCGCCGTCAGACATCCGTGCAGCAGCATTCTGCCAGGGTTTGCAAAAATACCCTGAGCTCTACAATCTTGTCTCAGATCTCTCCCCCCCCGAGTCTGATGATGTCGAACACTGCAAGAATGTCATCTTGCAGTCGTCGGGGGAAACCGAACACAAGCGGATGTTCACAAACTTCTGCTCCCTT
This sequence comes from Chromera velia, assembly GCA_018398765.1. Classification (NCBI taxonomy): domain Eukaryota; family Chromeraceae; genus Chromera; species Chromera velia. The sequence continues at coordinate 37,753 of JAHBMJ010005794.1, read as the reverse complement.
TTTACTCTGTCCACTTCCGACTCCTCCAACGTTGAGAAGTACATCAAGACGGTGAAGGCAGCCTGCCGAGAAATTTCCCGTCTCTCGTTGCAGGAAGAGATTGTCCCTGTGTGGTCCGGGGTGGGAAACAAAACCGATCTCAGCACTTGGAGGGTGGAGAAGAAGCTCGTTCCCCTCCTTGACCCCCTCACCCGCCGTCAGGGGCAGCTCGCTTCCCTGGTCCTCATCAACGACATTTCCGACAGCACTGTGCGTGCGAATGTTGAGAGCAGCATCGCCCCCCATATGCCTTTCGATGGAGATGATGGTGCGGTAGCCAAATTCCGCCACTTTGCCCAGCCCTCTTGTTTTTCCCGTCTCCCTGCTAATCCGTCCATTCCTGCACAAACGCACGGCGTGCAGCTAACGGGTCGCTCTTCCACTGGCCACCCTCGGCCTCGTATGAGTGGGCCGTCTCGCAAGCGCCCTCACTGTGAACATAAGACCCACCATCCCGAAGAGTGCCTGAAACAGCACTACTGCAGCGATTGTGATCACTGGGGACACAAGACTGGTGACTGTGACCTCGCCCGTGACCACTTTGCCCTCTTAAGAGCCTACGGCTACAGCGGAGGCGGGGGCGGGTCCGGCGGGAATGGGGGCGGGCAGGGAAAGAGGGGGAGATAGTCTACAGGATGAGGGAAGGGGCGAGCTCGTCAGCAGGGAGGGGCCCTGACTGGCGAGACGAATGAGTCAGAGGCATCGGATACAGATTCGGAGGCCTTCCTTGCAGCTGCCGCTGTAGGGCATTTATCATAGTCAGCTTTTTCCCTTCCTGTTTCTTCTGGTTTCTCTTTTGACGGTTTTGCGTGTTTACTTGATCTTGGTGCAAGTGGTATTACGTGCACTCGTGGCTGGCTGAACAAGCATGCTGAAGAGTCAGGGTTGCAATGGACTGAGACTGATTTGCCGACACCTCTTTCCGTTGTTACTGCTTGTCGAACGAAAGTAAGGATGCGGCGCCGTGTCACCATTCCTTACAAACTAAATGGGCAGCCTGCTGTGTTGAAACCGTCCATCATGAAAACAGAAGCAGTCACCCTCCCACTCATCGGCAATCAGCGTCTCATCAAACTAGGCGCGCGATTTAACTATCGGACTGGATCCTTGGCACTCCCCTCCACCGTTATCAATTTTCTCCGTACAGCAAATGATCTATTTTTTCTGCCTCTGGAGATAGACGGGACTTCCCCACCCGAGTCCCCACCTGCTTTGAATTCCCCTTCTGTGTCTCCAGCGGCCGTTGCGGTGGACACTGCATCACCTGTGTCCCCTCCGTTGTCTCCTTCTCCAGTTGTCCTCACAAATGGGCACCTGCCCGCTCGTTTGAAGGCAGCCAAACAGAAGAAGCAGCATCGAGGAAATCGCACCCAGTCTCATGTTATGAAAACCCATTCGGGAGAATCCGCTGTCTCTCCCCCCGTTTCATCATCTTGTGACAGTTCTCCAGCCTCCGATCAGCCTCCTTCTCAGCAACCAAAATCTTCTTTCTTACAGGACCCCCCCCCCATCTCCATCAAAGCCACTGTTGATGAACTCATCCGCGTACATCACGAATGGTTAGGACATGCAGGCATCGAGGCCACTTGGCGTTCCCTCCGTGCATCCCTTTCTGACCTTCTTCCCGGTCACAGCAGCATTTCCCGCCATGCCGTTCAACGCGCCCTGCTCCCATGCATCCGAGGGGGTATGTGTGCGCATGTGAAGCCAAGGCATGGGGGAGACGGCACGGCATGGGGGAGACGGCACCCGGGGGTCTTTGAAGGTCGATCACCCCGGGTAGCGAGTATGTTGTGACCTTGTGATGGGGTTGAAAGGGGGGTATTCATTGCACATCCAAGACCAGCATGATGACTGGCTCGCTCAAGAGGTAGTCGAAACAAAAGATTCTGCCACAATCCGTGCCACCTATGATTGTTGGTCCCGCAGTCTGGAGGGTGATCTCACTCCTGAGGTGATGACCGATCACGGGACCGAATTTCAAGGTGATTAGTATGAGTGGTTGGCTGAGCGGGAAGCCACAAACCCCTTGACCCCTGTAGGCAGCCACCACTCTCTCAGTAAAACAGAGCGTTCCCATCGTGAGTGGCTCATGATTTTGCGGGGCATTCTCAGAGATCGAGGTCTTGACGATTCGTATTGGAAGGAATTTGCTTCCCTTGCCACAGCCAAATACAATCGTCAGCCTCGAGGATCCACTCACAAGAGCCCATTCGAGCGACGCTGGGGTGCCCAGCCACCCAGTCCTCCCATCGACGCCCTGCGTGACCTCCTTCAGACCTCCCGTCGCCCCTCTGCCGAGACGTCCCCATTCCCCATTGGCTTGTCCGTCCTCTACCATCACCCTGACCATCCCCACGCTAAGCTTGCACCCCTCTACACTTCTGCGACTGTTCTGCAGCGCATAAGTGAGCATGTGTTCCGATTGCGTCTTCCTTCTGGACGGCCCATCCTGTCGTATCGCAGGTGCATCCGTCCTAATGACAGCTTCCACCCAAACCCTGTCTATGTCGTTCCGTTGCTGTCGGACTCCCCTTCCGAGCGCCCGGACACATCCATTAGGCCTCCTCACCAGGCGCAGCCGCAGCAACCGCAGCAGTCTTCAGACATACAGTGTCCGTCTGACCAGCCGCCCTCTCCCAAGTTTGATATCACTGATTTTGATAAAGATGAGCTCATTCTTTGGCGGGATGAGAACACAGAACGCTGTTTCCTTGGTAGCGTTCGTGCTGTCGACCCTGAAGGTGAAGGACGGGTTGAGGTTCAGGCATGGGGATCACACGGCAAGCAGCCTCTTGCAAGCCGACGCATGCAGCCTGCATGGTGCCCTCTCAGGGGCCGCCCCAAACTTTTGTACGGTGCGCAAAAACCTTCTGGGTGTGGGCCCGAGCTTTGCTTTCTGGTTCCAGAAGAGGTTGTTGAGCGAAACATTGTCCTCTCTGCCGAGGAGACTCTCCCCTCCCACCTCTGTGACACTTACCGAAGTGTTCTCCTTGCAAGCCTAGAAACAGTGTTCCCCACCGATCGGTTGTCTTTCGATTCACTTGCCTCCTCAGCAGCCGCGGCTGCCATCTTCCCTCCCCCCCCCTACCCGACTCCAGTTGCAGGTGCGTCTGTTGTGTATTTGTGGAACGAGGACACTGAGGTGGGGCCCAGTGCGTTCCAAGCTGCCACCACTCACATTCCTCTCCCACGCCGGGGGCTCACAGTAGCACAGCTCGACGGGCGAGCCAAGTCCCGCGCCGCAGAGTTGCAATCACTCGCCAACAATGATGCATACAAGCAAGTCCCAATTGCAGAAGTAGACGCCGAGCACCGCCGCTCTGCTGTGCCCACCCATTTTGTTGACACCGAGAAGCGTGTCGAGGAAGGTTCTTGGAAGTACAAGTCTCGAGTCGTTGCTGATGGCACTCCTTTTTTCGACCGCCGTGAAGGAGTCACAACGTCCTGCGCTACCGCTTCCCAGTCTGCCATGCGCATTGCCCTTGCCATGGCCTTTGCTCACTCCGACTTTGACCCCCGTGAAATCGTTGTGGCCGATGTGAAAACAGCGTACCTCACGGCTCTCCGTTCCGATTCCCTTTATGTCCATCCCCCAAAAGATCACCCAGACCATAGGAAGTTCCTGTGGCTCCTCAACCGCGCACTTTACGGGCTCCGCGACTCTGGAAATTTGTGGGACCGCTCTCGCAACAAGACGTTCGCAGCAGCAGGGTGGGTGCCTTCCTCTGTTCGAGGAATGTGGTAGAAATGGACGGGTAAGCCTGAGGCCCCCACTTCCCATCTCCTTGGTATCCTTCCCACGTTTGTTGACGACTTTGCCATCCTACCTATTGGTCGGTCTGCAGTTCAGCTAGCACGCGAGATTGCAGCCAAAGGAGGTTACCAGATGAAGATCACCAAACCCAAGAACGGAACCCTCCGCTGGGCAGGGGTGGATTTCAATGTGTCACGGGACTCTGTGCACATCCACCAAACCGAGTACCTCCTGTCTCTTCCCCTCCCTGAGGGTATGGGGGATTCTGCAGATTCTTCTGCTTCCGTTTCCTCTTCCGTCCCTACTCCCCCTCCTGATTTGTTCCCCCTCCCCCCATCGTCTCGCGAGCTTCCCTCTGAACCGCCCCGTCTCTTGACAGCCCAGGAAGGAAAAGCCTTTCATAAAAGGTTGGGGTGTCTTTCGTGGGTTGCACGAGACACTCACCCCGACTTGTCATAAGGGTGCAATCAACTAAGCCATCATTCCTCTGCTCCCACTCACGCCGACGCTGATTATCTCCTTTCCCTTCTCTATTATGTCCGACGCACCGCCACCTCCCGCATCCTCCGTATCTCTCGCTCTGACGTCCCTTCCACATCATCCCCCCTCTCCACTAAGTCATAGAGCGATGCCGCATTGGGGTCTGCCGGAAATGCGCATCCACAGTCTGGGTGGCTCTTCACTTTGAAGTCTGCCATCCTACACTGGCGGGCATTTTCCCAAAAGCGAGTCGCCCGGTCTTCCACCCGAGCTGAACTCTACGCTGCTCATGACCTTGTTAATTTCTTAGAGTGTCTTTTGCCTGTCTTGAGGTGCGTCTGGAAAATAGGAGTCACGGCTGAAGTGGGGGTAGACTCCAATGACTTGCTGAAGCTGGTTTCCAGTGAGATGCCCCGTCCGACCGAGCGTGCCCTCCAATCCGTCATAGAGTCACTTCAGCTCTGCATCATCGAAAAATCGCCCTGCACACTCGTTCTGCACACCCTTTCCCTCTATGATGCGCTGGATGAAGCTTCCATCCGCCTTTTGTTCGTCCCTTCCCATTCCAACGTAGCTGACCCCTTGACAAAGCCAATGTCCATTGAGCTTTTACTCCCTTTTTTCACTTCTCACTCCTCTCCTTCTCTCACATCGACCCCATCTCCGATTGCCCTGTAAAAAAAAAAAAAAAAAAAGAAAGAAAGGAATGCATGTAATCAGCCACTTATAGAGAGGAGGCGGGCGTGCATTGGTCGGCCCGACTTGGCCGGTCCCGTGCTGCTGCGTTGCCTATCGGTGCGGCGCGGCTTGAGACATTACGGAGACGGAGAAAATACATGTGTCAATCCATGTTGTGAAATTGCTCAGTGAAATGCTCAGGATGATTCGATAGAACAACTATCGATCGATGAGAGCAGAAGCTGAACAAACATCTTGCATTATTATTCCTGTATAGAGAACTGTGTAAGTAACTAGACTGATGTCCTTAACTGGACCATTCTAGTTCTTTTCAGTAAGTGAACATTTCAAAAATCAAATTATGGTCTCGAACTAGATTTCGAATCTGAACACCAATTAGATTTATTTCTAAATTTATTTAACTTCACATAAAGATCAAACCTTTAAAAAAAGAATTTGGAAAATTGGATTTCTAATTTGAAATATCTAAATTAATCATATATGTATTTTTAATTAGAAAATCAAATTTAATCAATTGGGTAATTTTAAATTTAAATGAGAAATCCAATTTCTAATAATTTTTTCTTTTTATAATTCGATTCATTGTTTACACAAAGATTCAACAACATTTTATTAGTATGTTGATATGTTTTCATCATCCGCCCCCTTCTTTTCGTTCCTTCTTCTCGATGGTTTTAAAGACAGACAAACATCTCACCAGTCCCACGACTCCCCCAACCAGATCATCAAACACGAAACATGCATACATACATACAGACGTACAGACAAACACACACCCTCCTATCACAAAGGACCTAACAAAAACGAATGACCACGCCGTACCACTCAATTAGTTCACTGAATTCTTTCTTCCTGACCCGCCACCACAAGATCACAGACACACAGACGAAGGAAGACACGAAAATACTGGAAAGACGGTCCATCTAGAGTCCAGTCTGAGACCTCAAATCCCAACCAAGTCTCGTCTCGCAAGATGGGTACGCAGGTAGACGGTCAAAACAACTTGCTGCGAATCAGTGAGTGGGACAGGTACCCAGTAAGCTGAGCATCTCATCATGCCAGTGGAGGCACAATAGGGGTGTATCCTCCTATTAGGACACCAGGGGGGGGGGGGCGTCCAAGCTTGCTCCGTTATGCCCGAAGCGCCCGATGCGCCAGACACCGCCTCCCCCGGTATCCGCTGCTACCGGCCCGTGCGAGAAGGGATACCCCTCCCTGGTGTCCATGCGGAGTTGCCCACCGAGGCTGAGTCAGACGTTCAGCTTTTTAATACATGCATGCACGCATTTTTTTTCTTAGAGGCCCATGCATGCAACGATGCTCCATAATAATATAATAACATGTTTTGTGTGTGCAAACCGGGGAAAGTCTCTCAAAATTATGCAGACCATCTTTGGAACTCAAACCGTATAACCTATCCTCAATGTTCAAAATTAATTTCACCTCCCATAAGATATATTAGTTTAAGATATGTTAGTGTTTTTGAGTTTTAAGATAGTCTTAGATAGTTGAAGAGATTTTAGGATATTGTATAGCTGAGAAGTTAAGAGTTTTTTTTGTCTACCACTATGCCTCATACCCCCCTGCCATCCGTAGTCCGGCGTTTTCAGATGACCTCATTCTGAATCACACCGGGGGGGGGCATCCACCCTCAGCTCTCGTAGCGCTGTACACCACCCCCCCCCCCGGTGTCATACACCCCTATGAGGCATATCCAAGAAGACAAGACCAAAGGAGCGAATACATAGGAATGGACGGAGTCACTGTTTCATCTCTCAAATGTCATGAATGTCCAATCAGTCTCGTCAACCCCCCCCCCCCCCCCACCCCCCGCCGAGAAGAGGTGCAGCATGAAGAAGTCACACAGCATTCTTCAAGTGAATTGATCAGTCAATCCTCTTTCTCGCATGAAACCAAATCACTGGGGTACTCGCTCTTTGACTGGGCACAGGAAAAGGGGGGAGGGCAGGGTATGGAACGGTGACCCACTGCGCAGGCAGGCGGGAAGGCGGATGGGCAGGCAGACGGGTAGCGGCCTCTGGGGTTCTCACAGTGCATGCAGTTCGCACACAACACGCACGTTGCATACGAAAGTAAGTCTATCAGAGCGGATCGGCTCAGTAGCACGGCGTCTTTCAAGCAGCTTTTGTGTACCTTTATGATGTAAAAAAAAAATCTTGATTAGATAAAAGTGCGGAATTGTGAGATCTAGGGGCCCGGTGAGGGGGTTAACTAGGTTTCAAAAAGTTTAGGTGTTAATTAGTATTAATTAAAGGCGGGGTGGCGCAGGCATCTCTTCTAGAAGAGTATATGGGGTATCAAAAGGTAGTAAAAGGTAACAAGAATCGCTGCAAGATGCAGAAGAACCAAGAAGAATAATTTTAATCTTGGGGGCCATTTGGGGGTTATGCTATGATAATAAGATGGAGTGACTTAACCCGACAGCCATCGTGGCCCAATTGCACAGGGCAGTGAACTGACGGGTACTCCTCAGGAAGCGGAGAATTAATATAATAAGGGGGTTATCATAAAGTATCACTATATACAAAAATCGATGTATACGTATGCTGCCATAAACTGCAAGTCGGTTTAAATAGTTTTAAAAAAAGTATAGGTAGACGGTGTTATGCATCTAGCTTGTAGCCATAGTTGTAGCCACAATACTAGCCTGCCCAACCTACTAGTAGTCTAACTCCAATTATCTCCTTTGTCACTGGCACTAGCCTGGCAAAACGGTCGCTATTAGGATTTACGGTCGCTATTAGGATTTACCATTCGTACGTTCGGACTGTGCAATCGAACGACGTTGGACATTGCATAAATGAATTAAAAGAGCAATATATTTTGGTGATGCGTGCTTATGCGGTCAGGAATCACAACGAACGTAACCATGGAAGAAGACTCACTGAAAAGCATGATCATGAGCATTACAGCATGAGAGTGCACGCAGGGGCTCATTCAATATGAAATGTCCTTTTGATTCCCCCCACTCGAAGAAAAGGATCTGTTTCATGCTCATCGAGCCATCGATTTGGAGAAGAAGTTGGAGAGAACGTTCCAAAGATGCGTCCAGGACCTTTTGCGATTGGCGGTTTGGGTCGGGGGCTTCAGCTGACCGGTCAAACAGTTCGTGCCTCCAGCCGTGATTCTGCACATACACACAAACATATATACATACATACATGCATGCATGCATACGCACGCACGCGCACACGCACGCCCACACAGCCACACACACACACGCGCGCGCGCGCGCACACACACACACTCACACATACGCACGAACGCACAGTGCCATCCCCCCCCCTCCTCCCCGCTCCCTCTCTCTCAGATACATGGACACAGCATTCTCCCCGCCCGCAGAGAAAGAGAGAGAGAGAGAGAGAGAGGCGGGGGGGGGGGGGGGGGGG
>JAHBMJ010005794.1:9016-29045 GCA_018398765.1 Chromera velia | reverse complement strand
GGGGGGGGGGGGGCGGAGGGAGGGAGAGGCAAAGGAAGAGGAAGAGGGAGAGCGAGAGAGACAGACAGACAGACAGACAGACAGACAGACTCCATGACTTCTCGACTGAAAGAAAGAGACAGACAGAGTGTATGACTCCATTAAACAAGATTCAACATCTACCAAAGGAAGAAAAGGGAATTCAAACGGGCGATGAGGCCAGACAAGGGAAACGGTTTGAATTATTTTTTTCTTTTTCCAGGCCGACAGGAAGACGCATAAGGGTTCGGTCTTCGTCCGTCCCTTTCTCTTTTTCGTCTTGTCAGAAAGAACCGAAAAAGCGAAGAAGGAAGGACTGAATGAGAAAACCTGCACATTGGACTTGAAATAGACAGACTGCATGACAGAGGGAAAGACAGACCATATGGCTTCTTTTTTCTTTTTGCTCCTTGTTTCCTTTCAAGCGCGACAGACAGAAAGCAAAAAAAAGAAAGGGGGGAGGGGGCGGGGAAGAGAGAGAGAGGTATGGAGACTACTGAACAGATCAACAGAGATAGGTAGAAAGGCAGGAAACTGCCGGACAGAAAACGGGAAGAAGAGAAACACGCAGAGAGAGACAGACAGAGACACACGCGCACGCATGGAAACACACACACACACACACACACACACACAGACACAGACACACACACACAGACACACACACACACACACACACACACACACACACGCACACGCACACGCACACGCACACGGGCATGCGCACGCACGCAACGCAATGAAGGCACGGAAGACGACATGTCCTTTTTCCTTTCCCTTCTCGCTCGAAGCACCAAGTGAGTGCGCCAAGCTCACACAGATGCACCGGAACACAGACACGGACAGAAAAAAAGAAGAAAAAAGGAAAGAGCAAGAAACACAAACAGCCGGGCATAGAAAAAGCCACCCACTGAGAAACATAAACAGGAGCGCTAGTCAAAACACGAGAGAAAGCGACAGACAACACACAGAGGACGGAGGCGCACACAGGACAGGTCGAAAAACGGCGATTCAAAAATCATGCATGTGACTAGCAATTCGCCCTGAGACATTCGTGCTCAAATGAAAGAGAAAAGAAAAAACTGCTCATGGGTCTGGACGAACGACTGTCTTACACACCTGCTGCCCTGGTTCCACCAAAAAACTCTTTGAAGACACAAGAGAAAACGCAGAACAAAAGATAACTCTCCCTTTAGACAGACTGCCTGACTCACATGTTACAGAGATTCTCCAGGAGGCCCTCGTTTTCGACTTGCAGCATCACCAGGGGGGCTTTCACCGTTTCCCCAAGAGACCACAAGCAACCCCGGCACCAGTGCACCTCCTTGGCTCGGCTGTTGTCGCTCACCTGCAAGCCTAGCCAATGTCTGAGTCTGATAGGTACTAGTTGGATGCCCTCAAAGTCTTCTCGTGCAGATTCAACAAAGAGGAAGTGGGACCCCTTGGCACACACAAGAGACAGGAGGACGCCCCAAAGGAGAGGACGCAGACTGAACCCCACAAGCGACCAGAATGCGTACCACAAAAGGATGAGGAGACCAATGCTGTGGCAAATTCGGACATTCCTGCTTGCATGACTCTGCTCGTAATTCTTCCACGCTGCCTCATAGGAAGAAGAAGAAGAAGAGGAAGACGACGATCCCGCAATGCCGTCTCCTCTTGCTGTTGGTCGGCTCGATTCTGTCCCGGTCTTCAGTTCTTTTCTCAGCCGCTCTTTCCCATGGGTCTCATAGTCGAAGGAGCACGAGTGGGCACTTGGCGTTCTGTGCCTGTCACAGAAGGCTTCTCCGCACCGGCACTTGATCACTGACTGCACAAGAGTGATCCGAGTGCTACAGGCGGAGCACGTCGTTGACATCGATCTGACAGGACTGCGGGACGGAAAAAAAGGCAAAAGGGGGAACGCGAAACTCGGCCTGTAGATACTCCAGCAGATCAGTTGGGAAACGAAGAACTCGACCGGATGACGCAGGTAACTCCCATTGAAAAAGGGTCGTGTCTGAACAGTTAATTGTCTGAAGAAGCGGCCTGAAGATCGACGTACGTGTGAAAATGCATGTACGCCTGCATGCAGTTGCGGGATCGAGAGGGTCCAATGCATGGGAGAATCATGGGAGATTATCTTATCGCCTCTCCGGGCGTGTATTGGTCCGGTATGCATAGGTTTGGTTCGTATTTCCCTCAATCCTAGTTGCTCTACATAGGCACCCCGCATGGTCCCTATGCCTGCACCTAGAACTGCCATAAAAATTCCTTCCTACGAGATGTGCTGAGGTCCCTGCATGCCTAGGGCCTCGCACTCTTAATCACTCCCTGCCTTGTTGGATGTGTTCAGATGATCTATCGATTCGATGTGAAGGTGGAATAAAAAAATAGAGACTGATCAACACTTTCTCCACTGATCTCCCCTTCTCCCACTTTTCCTTTCCTTTTCTGTTCCTTTGTATTGATACTAAATATTTCAAAGAATTCTTTTCTCTTCAACAGTATTACTGCTTTCTTTCCTTCTTCATGCAATGGGTCTCTTCAACCTTATATTTTTTCTCTACCAAATTTAATTGTGTTCAACTTTTCCTTAATCTCCTTATTTCTTCCTTCCTTCAGTAGTTTTTTCCCCCCCCTCTCCCTCTTCTTTCTTCACTCTCCTCCGTTTGTTCGGTCGGCAAGTCCAACATACGCTGAGTACTCCCTCCCCAGCAATATTTCAGTGACTTTGAAACCACGGGCCCCACGGCTTGCTTGTACTGATGCAAGTACTGTAGAAGAAGCTGCTCTCTGAACTGCGACCGAAATCGTTTTCCACCACTGATCCGCCACTCTCTGAGTCTCTGTCTTGCTGCCTGGTCTACACCCTCTCCCAACCTCTCACTTGACTGTCGCACCATTTTTTTCACGAAGCGCACTGTCTTTTTCCCTGGTCTCCCAAACGTCTCGAACACCAGAGGTACGAACCTGATCCCTACGGCTCTCCAAGCTTCATCGTAATGGAAGTGTTTATTGTTCTCCTTCTCCAATACTGCTGCCCCTGCTTTCTTTGAGTTTCGTTGCAGTCGGGCCCTAATTTGGATTGGGTGAATCAATGTAACATCTCCCACCACTGAGTCTCCGTTTGGCAAACTTGAAAATAGGTCGGGCCGCTTGTCTCTCTGTTCTGCCAATGGTCCCTCCAGTACGAGACCTAAGGTGCCAAACGTTGTTTCCCCCCCCACTGTGCAGTATTTCACCCCTGTTATGAGCTCAAAAAAGGCTGCTCCCACCATCTGATGACGTCTCCACAACCCCTCTCCCGTAGGACACTTACCTCCGTGTACTCCTTAGATATCACTTCTTGTTCCACATCTGCAAATAGGTTGTCTGACAATCTGTAGAATTAGTAAGCCAAGTCGAAGCCTGAGTGCCATACAAAAGATTGGAGGGTGCATCTTATGATTTGCACCACATGGAATGGCCCCCATCCACGTACTTGCTCCATTCTCCGAACAGCTGCGTAGGCGGACTCGTCCTTCTGTGTCCAAAGGGACATGCTGTATAGGTGCGTCTAAAAACGACCACCTCATGATCGTATTTGGCGCCTGCCTACATGCTGCCCCCCTCTCTGTGTCCTCTTGACAACGAATCTTTCTAAGAAATCGTTTTCTCGTTGCCGTTTGCACTGTATCAAACAGTCTCCCCTGCATTCCTTTTACACTTTCTTTTCTCCATACCTCTGCATTTGCTTGCCATTCTTTGCGGAGGAAAGACCCTGCCGGTGCTGCTTCTACTGCCTTACTATCGTTCTTCAACCGGGAAAACGCTGTTTCAGCTTGTCGTGCCCAAACTTGTTACGACACCTTCTGCCAAATCTCTTCAACGTTGTTTCCATACCCCTGCTCCAACAGCCGTTTCAAAACGTCTGCTAAGTACGACGCAAAACACCCCACAATAGCACTTGTCTGTAGCAAGCTGTACCGCGGGATGCCTAACCCCCCTTGCACAAGGGGAAGCGTTGCCTGAAGGGTGTGTTGCACTGTCCATTCCCCATGCCCAATGCCCATTCCCTTCCTGAATGTGGAGAGAAGCGTGTCATCTGCTTCTGCCCACACCATTGCGGGAATAGTATCTCCCATCAGCCTGAACAAGAAGCTCAGCTTAGGGAACACACAGTATTAGAAAAGAAGCCAACTTCCCTCCGGGTCTATGTATTCTGCCACCTTCTCTGTAAGCTTCACTGCATCCTTCTTCACTTCTTCAAAGCGTTGCAGCTCGAACTCGTGTGTCCCTATTCCCCCCCCTCCCAATGTGAACCCCTCTCTTGACAATTCCAAACCGTTTGGAGGATCCTCTGGGCACTGCCACCTGACCGTGTTGCTCTCTCCATACCTCTTTGCCCAGTCCGGTGAGAATGCGAGACTCTTCCCTTTCCCTAGGTTGAGAGTCAGGTTGAATGTTGCAAACTCCCGCACCGCTGCCTCCCATGCCTTTTTCAGTCCTCCCGCTGGAAAAATAAGCCCAACGTCGTCCATGAAGGCCCCAATCATTGTACTCTATCTTGGGTGTTGTTGTTGGAGCATCTCTGCAAGCCTATCCAAAACCGGCTTCAAGCCAATGCAGAACAATGCTGGGCCCATTACATCCCCTTGCTGTACTCCCTCCTCCAACATAATTACTCTTGTCTCTCCTGAATCTGTCTGGAAGAACGTTGGAGCTGCTCGCCCATAAAAGAACATCAAGAATGTATAAAGTTCCGGAAAGTGCTCTAAAACCTCGTCCATGATCTTTTGTCGGTCCGCTGCGTTAAAAGCGTTCTGGGTATCTAGTCGGAGGAAGATGGCCGACTTATCCATCTGGAGGGCCGTTCTCACTGTATGATAGAGGTGGGTATATCCGTCTTGTGTTTGCACTGCGTATTGGCGCACTCCCAGATGTTTCTCTATCCTCTCCCCATACTCTTGCAGGACCGCCCTTGAAATCCATCTCCTCACCGCGTCTCCTATGGTGATAGGTCGTATCTTTGTTCCGTCTTTGTTCTTCTGCAACGCAAAACATCGTCCGCACACCAACAAATCGAGGACCTCCGGAGGAGCCCGTCCTGCTATAAAGTCTTGTCCCCATGCCAGAACCGCAGCCTGCTTGTGGTCTATCGCTCCAATCCTATCTGGTGGAAGGAGAAAACGAAGATGTTCATATCTTCATCCTGTGATCCCCTGGGCTGAGCTCCTTGGTGCGGTTCTGAGAGCATTCAGAAGGGAATCTGCCCCGATTTCAAGTGGTGGCATCACATGTGAGTGCCTGCGCGCCTAAAATGGGGTTCGCCTCGGCAGATGCATCTCTCTGGGTTTTTGGAAAGTTTGTGCATCCGCTGGGGCTACTCTGAATAAAGAAAGCCGTGAAGCTGCCTTTGAAAGCACTCCTTACTGAATGAGCGTCTCCACAGCCGTTTCTTTCAGTTCTCTTTCTCTCCTCTTTGCTTGTTGATTTTCCGCTCCGTTCCTCCCTGCCCTTAGACGTCTGGATCTCTCTTTTCTTCTCTGCTTTTGAAACACTACATCTGCTCGAAGCCTCTCCACCAAGCCCGTAAAATCCCCTTTCCAAAAAGCAGAGATTCTCGCCATAGTTTCTTTGTCCGAATGTGCTCCTCCTCTTGCTCCTGCTCTCCAAAACAGGCTCGGAAAGTATACAATCGCTTTGGAAGCTCTGGTTGAAACTACTGCGTCTGCGTCTTTTGACATCTCAACAAGCTTCGCAAACATCTGCGCCCACTTTGCATGGAATTTTGCTGGCAGTGTTCGGTGGGTTGGGATACTCATGTCGTCCTGCGCGTCTCAGGCAAGGTCCACGCTGTCCCAAAAGGCCCACCCAGCTTTCCATGTTTCTGTAGGGCCGTTTACCTCCCCGTCTGCTATCTGTTCTCCACTCTCTTCTCCTTCGTCCTTCTGTTCTTCCGATGTTTCTGCATTTTCTTGTCTGGCATCATCTGACAGCGACCTAGAGAGCGTGGACTGCCGCTCTTCCTGGGGCCCCCCTTCTGTAGGTCTCGCTCCCCTCCCTTGGCTTTCTCTTCCTCCTCCTCCTCGTACAACGACTCTTCATCTCCATCAATTCCTTCCACTGGTTCCCCTACTCCTTCCTCCGTTTTTAGCTGCCCCTTATTTCTGTTCCTGCTGTGATCTGTCAATCTTCCTCTCACTGTAGACACGGTTCCTTCTTTCGCAAAAGCACTTGGTAGGAAAACCTGCCCTGTGACAGTTTCTTCTATCTTTGCTAGTGTCCTCTCACTCCTGATCACCGCTGATTACTGGGCAGGCCGCAGCGGCCGCTGTCAATGCTGGTGCTCCCTGTCTAAGCACTGCTTGTCCACGCCTTGCCCTGCAACCCCCGCCCCTTTCTGTACAGCCTGCACTACTCCTTGCCCCCCTTCCTTGTTGTTTTCTGTCTAGCTCCGCTTGTTCTTTTTCTCCCAGGCTGTGGACCTTCCACCGTTTTGAACCTGTCTCTCCACCCTGGAGAGGTGTGGTAGCTGCAATCACCGGATGTTGGGGTTTCTTCATTGCACTAGCTGCACCTGTTCTTATATCTCCCCCTTCCCGCACTCCCCCCGCTGGGTCTGGGAGTCTATATGATGGAAGCATCACTTCAGGAATAGGAATCAATGTAAACCCCCCGCCCCTTATGCTGGTTCCAGGGGCTGAACTCGAAGCCGAACTAGAGGCTGAACTGGAAACAGCGCTGCTTGCTTGCAAGTGTGGCTAAGTTATCGAATCCAGGTCTCTTCCTCCCCCTTCTGTCTCCTCTTCACTGCCGTTCTCGGCCGCGGCGGTCCGTAGTTCTGGAGGCTTTTCTTCTTCGCTTGTCGGTATGTTTCTGTTGTAAGCATGCAGGACCCTGTGAGCCGTTTCTTCGCTCTCCATCCCTCCCACAATGCTCAGTACTCCGGCTATGCCTGGAATTTTACTTTTTGGCTCGTCTTTTCCTCCCCTTTTGTCCTTTTTTTCCCCTTCATCTCCTTCAAATTCTGTTTCCATCTCTCCTAGCCTAGTCAGTGCGGTGATCGATGCAGAGAGTCGAAGTGCCGGAGTGTGGCTTCTCCGAATCTCTGTTGCCGTGATGGCCCCCACTCTTGTCGTCTGTTGGCTCCAGAAGGAAAGCGCGAAGATAAAGAACAGAAAACTCCTTCTCTATCCTCCTATCTGCCCCCTTCTCTCTCCTTGCCCTCTTCTTATTTCTGCTTGTCTTTCTCTTACCCCTACCTCTATTCTCTCTCTCATCTCCGCGTTTGTCTGCGGATCAACGTTTTCTTTCTCTTCCTCCTCCACTCTCCCCCCCTCCCGTTCCATCTCTGTCGGCCCATTTGCTGTCTGTTCCTCTGTTTGTCCATTTGTCTACTGATTCTGTCTTCTTTCACTGGGAGGCGGGTTGTCGCGAAGCCACCGTTGGAGCTCAATCCGTCTGCCTGCTCTTTCTTCCGCTCTCTTCCAACTCCACCTCTGTCTCAACCACCTGACATGTGCTAGCGTTGTATTTATTGGCTCTTGTCTGGCGAATAGGGCCTGGAGGCTAAAAAAACCTGGGGTACCTGGGGAGACGTCTACTCCCGTCTCCCATGCCCTGGGGAACATGTTGTCGAATACCACCCTCAGAGCTTCTACTTGCATCTCTGCTTCTGTCAAAAAGATGTCTCCGTCTTCATTGTTTCCTGCCCCTCACGCCGATTCGGCTACCGACAACAGCTCCGCCACGTTTTCTGCTCTCTTGTGTGCTGCTGTTATTTCTTGTTCAAATTCTTTCCTCTCCATTTGTTTTTTTTTTTTACCATACGTGCTTCCACCTAGAGCTGCTTTCGACGGAGGGCCTCTACCGCCTGATAGCCGGTGTCCCTCATATCGAAGTCCACGTTGGGGTGAGGCAATTCTTCTTCAATCAGCTCTCTCACTCTCCTCACCGCCTCCTCCGCTTGCTCTATGTAAACTGCCACGTTTCTCATATCCTCCGATGCAAGAGCCCCGTCCACCATGCCGAGCAGTTCGCTTGCATTATCCAACTCTTTATAGCCTATCGCAATTTCGGCTTGGAGCACTTCTTGACATGTCTGTCTTTCTTCCTCTCCTTCCTCGTCTCCTCCCCAAACTGCGCCCAGGTGGAACCACTCCCCCCTTCTTTCAGCCTCGATTTCCTCTTTTTTATCTTTCCCCCTCCTCCACCATCCTCCGTCTCCTTCCATCCTCCCCATCAGTGCCGAGCTGCCTCTAGAGCTGGCAATGCCTGCGCTTGGCGCCAGGCTGTCTTGGCGGATAAGGAATTGCAGTTAGGACCCTTCCCCTGCCTCTTCCCACCTGCCTTGCTGCCTCTGTTCAGCCTCAGTGGCACGTCTGCTGACCCCAGTGCTGGAGCTAGGTTCGGGGGCTCCATCGTGCAACAAAGTTCCAAGCGGTTGCCTAACCGTTGGTCTACCTCTCGCGCGGTCTGTGCGGGTGTTGTCTTCGGGGTCTGTGTCTATGTTTCCATGCAGCGCGTGAATTGCAGCGTTGTGGCTTGCAAACCCTTGCCAGCGCAGGCCGCCCTGCCATTCCACTTCCTCGCTTGTCCCAGTGCAATTGCAGTGCCTGCAGCCATTTGTCCCCTGATGGAGACATAACGTTTGCAATGCCTGTTTATTCTCCTCCAGACCTTGATACTCGGCTGTTGGTGGAAAGAGGTGCTTTGAAGTATGATGTGGACCACCTCCTCAGCGAGTTTCAGAGTTCTCTATACCTCTTCCTTAGCAGCTGCAGCTCAAGCGTGCAGTGGGCGGGGGCATTCGTACGTTGGCGCAGTCTGTGCCCTGCTGATTTGTTTTATTCCCCCAGCTAGGGACCATACTGCCACTCCTCCAACAATCATAATGACGACTGTCACCAGGGCCATTCGCATGTATGGGTACTTCCGCACATGATTCTCTTGCGCCCTCCTTCTTAACGCGCTCCTCCACATCCCTCTCTCCTCTCTGGCCTTTTTCTTTTCTATCTCTCGTTTTCCCCTCATTTTCTTCTTTTGTTGCGCTTTTCTTTTCCGTTCTCGCCCAATGAGGGCCCCCAGAATTTGGCATAACCCACCTGAGACCCTCTGGGCTACCTCTTTTATTCCTGCAGCTGCAGTCAAGCAGGATTCCCACACAAGCCTCTGCAGGCATTCTTTATCTACTGCCTTAATTAGGACGTTGGCAGCTATACTGATGATCTTAAGGACTGGCTTCAAAAATATCGCCCACAGTGGCTCAAGCCAGTACTTCTCGATCATCAAAATGGGGATCGCTACTACAATTCCGAGCAGCTGAAGTCGTCTCATTGTGCCTCGCACCGCCAAGATGGGGAGCCGGTTGATAATTCTTCTGTATAATCCTCCACAGTGCATCACTACTGCTCTCACAAACTGTGCCCCCATGTTCCCCCCCTCTCTGCAAATCGTCACTTGATGCACTAATACCTGTTGCTGTCTCTACTCATTGTTCTCGCTCTGGACGAAGACTGAGGTATAGAAGAGAATGATCGCGGCCTCAAAAATTGCAGTAAGCATGCCTACCGCTGTCTGCAGTATCTTCTTGAGTCCTCTCCCTCCCGCATCTCTTGCCTCATCAACCCTCTCTGTCTCAATCATGTATCTGCAGACCTTTTCGAGCATCGCTATGAATAAAATTCCGGCCCGCTGCTTGGTTAAGTCTCCATGGTAGTCCGTCTCTCCTCCCATCATTGCCACCCCGATAATCCCCCTTCCAGATTCCGCCCATATATACGCCACCGTTCTGACTCCTCTGCCTGCAATACGTAGATTCTACCAACATACACAAGCGGCGGTCTTCACTCCCTTTAGGAGTCCTTTGCCCGCACTGCGTACAATCTTCTGATATGCTTCTACCCTCTTTCTAACTCCTTTGTCTACAATACGTACAAGTCTTTGGATTCCCTCATTGACAAATCCGATACTGCAAACAGAGATCCCAATTCTCTTCCCCCCTCGTCTCACTCTGCCTGCTTCTGCTGCGATGAATCTGATAGTGAGGAATATAAAGAGGAGCCACAGCCCCCAGACGTCCACCTCCGGTCGCCCTAAATATATACTTCCCATGTCGCTCGGCTCTTTCTCTCCTTCGTTTTTAATTTGGGTAGCGCTTTGCCCTGTCCTCCCATGTGCTTGGGTGAACCATTTTAAGATGCCCTGCAGTGCTGACTTCACAACAGAGGGACAGTCACTCAAAAATATTCCCCCACACTTTCCCTCCCCTCCCACGCCTGTTCAATAACGTCTTCTCAGCCTCTTTTTTCTTACCCATTCCCCCTTGTCTTCGTTTCCCCCCTTTGGTGATGTTGTTATTGGGTTGTCTTCCCTGCTGATTGGCGGAGGAGAGCCTCGTGCCGACTCCTGAGTGGGTCTCTGCACTTCTACGGTCATCTTGGTCGGCTGTCTTCTCTCATTTCTGCATACAGAGGGGAGGGAAAGGGAAAATGACAAGTTGCTTGCCCCTCAGGGGGCTCTCTTACTGCTTTGGTCCACTTCGCCTTCACCATCTGTTTTAAAAATTGACTGGCTTTTGTGTTTGGTGCTTCCCCGGTCGCCGGTGTGAAGGTTCGTGCGACCAAGCCCCCACTTCCTCCCCCCCTTCCTCACATACCGGGCCTGCCGGTTCGTCTCCTCAACCCTGTCTGTTCTCCTGCTTGATATTCCGGCCGGGCTTCGCCCCCTGCTCTTGTTTTGCCCTCCTCCGTTCATTGGGGCGTGGCATTCTGTTGACTCTATGACCCCTGGTCCGGGGAGGTTCTGCACTTTGGTGGTGGCGCCCTTCCCGTATAGCGCGCCCCTTTTGTTTCTGCATACATGAGGGAAAGAGAGGGGGAGCAAAACGTTGGCTGCCCCTCGGGGGGCTCCCTCGCTGCTTTGGCCCACTTCGGAGGCGCCATCTGCTTTAAAATTTGACTGGCCTTTGAGAATCATGGGAGAGGGTGGCCGGCCGGCCCGGCTCGCGCATGCATGCATGCAGCCGGCGGGCCGCGGGGCTCCGCGCGCGCGGCGCAATTAACGCGATGATCGGTGCAGATTTTGAGATCGCGAGCTCATGCGGGCTCTGTCTGCATTCTGTCTGCAGATCCGACGAGTCGATATCGCAGTTAGACTATGTTAGACTGTGACGGCTCATAGACGTTGAAAGGGATGATCCTTCAAGACGTTTTCGATTGAGGATGGACAGTCTTGCGTCAGGTTTTTTCCTTTGCGAGAGGACACCCCGAGATTTCCCAACCGTGATCGATCAGTCTGATTGCCATGACCATCTGACCTAGCTGTGACGAGGAACCCAGAGGAATTCCAGCCATGTCCCAAAGGCTGAAGGGCATTTTGTTGAAGCCTGGGCAGCGCTTCAACCGTCTCGTTGTGCGGGTTTTCGAACTTCACGATGAGCCAGACGGAACTTTGTCTCTGCGGAGCTCCAGTCACAAACTCGTGGGGGGACAGAAGGAGGTCAGCGGTGCGAGCTAGCTGGACGGCAAGTGTCGTCCGTGTGTTGTGCTCGTTGGAAAAGACAGCTTGGGACCTCCGGGGCCCATGCAATCTTCTGCGCATGCTTGTTCACATTCATGCTGCTACAGGGGGTGCGGGTGCGTGGAGAATGGAAAAAGAGGGGGAGGATGAAGTCCAAGAAAGAAGAGACGCCGGCAAACGAGACGCCTTACGGCTTCTTTGTTCTCCGCTCAACGTTCATGGCTGGCCACACACAACTGTCACGACGCTGCTTTCCTTTCTTCACACAGAACGGAGTGAACGAGTTCCCACCCACTAAGCCCGTTCAAAGACTGAACACCGATGCATGCCTGCCCACAGCCTGAAAGGAAGGACGTAAGGAAAAATGCACGGACAGGCAGGTTACAAGAAAAATGGTGGAGCACTCTCGTTGTAGTTCCAGTCCCTGTTATGAGCACAGCAAGGGAAAATCGTGCAGGCTGTCAATCACTTCGAGAACACCCCGTGGCTACAGACACAATGAAACGCATCCAATTAATAAAAAAAATAAAAGAACGCCGCCCTCCGACCACTTTTCTTTCTTCCTTCCTTGCGTGCCTCCCTGCCTGCCTCCGGCACGTGCTGCCAAAAACTTTCCACAGGGCGATCGATCGGCCACGCCTCAAGTAGAAGCAAATGAATGAATGAATCTACGAATCAAGTTAAGCCGAGAGAAAAACGAAGCCAGGAACGGCCGCTGAATCTTCCATTGGATGATGAATGGATGAATGAGTGATTGCAGAAGTCCATCGTGCTGGACAGTGTTCTCAGTGTGTCCAGACTGGAGTCAGCAGATGATGCAGAGGGTCTGGTCAGAAAGTCCGGTCAGTCAGTCGGGCAGGCAGTCCGTCTGTCAACTTCATTTGTGCGCTTCTTCTCTCTTTTGCTTTGCTCATCGAGGCCTTCCCTCTCGGTCGTTTTTTCGTTCTCTCCCGTCTCTTCCTTTGCACCGCGATCAACGCCCCCAGTGCAATTTGCAAAGAGATCGCGACATTCAGGTGCAAGCTGCATGTTCCCTTCCCTGCAGGAGCGTTGAAGCAGCTGAAGGATGCGTACAACCAAGAAGTCCCAGGGAGCAAAAAGAAATTTCGAATCAAATTGGCCCCTCCCAAAAAAGAAAGGGGCTCTCCCGCCAGCCCCAAAAGCAGAGACATCACAATCATGGCAGGGTGAGTCAGTCTGTCAGTCAGTCAGTGCGTTTGAATTTCTTCTTTCTTTTGGTCTTTCTTTTTCCTGCTTCCTTCCTGCTTTTGGACAGCAACCATTCCTCTCTCACGTGATTTCCTTTTCGGCGTAGTTTCACGATTTTCCGTTTCCTGCCCGTCTTCTGTCTCTCTCTCTCCGCCTTTCTTTCTTTCTTTCTTTCTTTCTTTCTTTCTTTCTTTCTCTCTCTCTCTCTCTCTCTCCCTCTCTCTCTCTCTTTCTGCCTCTCTTTTCCGGTGATGCAACGAGTGCCTGGTTTGCTTTTTAGTCAGGAGAGGAGGCGAAAGAAAGCGGAAGGGAGACACGAATGTATTAATTGTCTTTTTGCTGAATTGCAGGAATGACGCGGCCCTCCTGGAACTGCACAGCCGAATTTGCTCCAGGGTGTCGGATACGCAGGGACCAGGAGGGCCCCAGCTGGGGGTGGTCAGTGGAAGGGGTTGGATTGGGTTTCTCTTCAAACGGAAAGGGGGCTCATATCGCCTGCGTGTGTTTGAGGGAAATGTTTGTTTCTGTGAGAATAGCATTGTTACCCTTCTCTGTCCCTGTGATTGACGTGGAAGCGGATGTAGATCTGGATATGTGTGTGTGTGTGTGTGTGTGTGTGTATGTGCGTGTGTTGATGTGAATGTCCTTGTGAAAGCACCTCTGTCTGCAGTCTGCCGTGTCTGAGCGTGGTCGATCTTTCGGAGGTTACGGTGAGGTGACAGAGAATTCCGACGTGGAGGGCGAGGGGCGGTCCCGTGCGGCCTCCAGGTTCCCGGAGGATCACATGGATCTCGACGGGGGGGCAGGGGGGGGAGAGGAGGACGGGATGGATGAGGAACTGCGGATGGCGTTGGAACTTTCAAGACAGGCGAGTGGACTTAGAGAACTAAAAATATTCATATCTGTCATGCGTAAATGTATGGGGATCTCAAGCTTTCCATACGGGTTGTTTGACCTCAGAATGGGCACAGGCAGGGGGATGAAAGAAACAATGGGTCGATCTGGTCTTCTGTTGGGTTAGGGGTGCATGTAGTCTATCTGTTGGTCCTTTTCTCTCTCCTTCCTTTACTTCGCCTATGTCTTGCTGCTGTGTCTCTCTCCTTTTTTTTGTGCGCTCCAATGCAGATATTCGAAATGAAGTGCTCCTGTCCTAGCTGACTTGATTCGTTCATTGCAATTACTTTTTCTTCTTTTTGCAGGAGGAGGAGGCCAGGCAAAGAGCAGCCGAGACGGGGAACGCAGCGTCAGTCCAGTCGCTGCATGGGGGGGATGCGATTTGGGAGAGTGGGAGTGCAAGAGTGCAGGGCATGCAGTCGGTCTCTCACTCTGCCCTCCTGGCAGTGTTCGCCTGTTTGACTTTTCTCTTCCTTCCCTCGACAGTCGGCCTGCCTACTTGCACATGCAGTGCGCATGTGTACCTCAGTGAAAGGAAGTCGTGATGTATGGACCTGCAAAGACAGAGCGGTCGTGACGGTCGCTATCCGACACTCTGCACGTCTCTCTGACTGAGCAAAAGTGAACGGACTCTACGAGGACCTTTCATTGATTGAGGCAAGAGACTCCCCGTCTTCAAGATAATTTTTTCTTCTTCGCTTGCTCCCACGAGTTCTCAGTGGAAGAGCAGCAGAGGGTAAACAGAAACTTTGGAGTACTTTGCATGCATGCAGCGCATCCCAAGAAGGGGCGGCGGCAGGGTCTGGATCTCCTGGGGGGGCTGCGGCGGCTGCAGCTGCAGGAGGGGCTGCCGCAATTTCCGTCGCTGCTGCCTCTGCAGGGGGGGCAGGTGGAGCGGAAGGCCCGCCCCCGGAGATCAAGGGAAGGCTTTCCGTGAAGTCAGTCAGTCAAACCTCATCACTCAGACAAGAACTTCTCCCTAGCTGACTTCAGGCTTTGTCTCTCGATCTCTATCACCTTTTTGGTCCGGCAGCGTTTCCTTCATTCCCCACCCCTCTCCCTTTCCCTGGATCTCTTTAATTCTGTGTTCGTGTTTCTATATGTGTGATGTGGGAGCGAGCGTGTATGTGTGCTTGTGCCGGCGCTTGTGTAAGGACGGACGGAGGGTTCTGTCTGCATTGGGATGAATAGAGAAGGAGAACCTCTCTTCCTGGTCACAAAGGGTTTTTGAGCCTGTGCCAGCATCACCGTTGTTCATCGTTCTGTTCCACCTCCCATGGTTTCCTTTCGTCAGGGTTGTGAGGGCGGAGGGTGTCCGAGCTGCAGACACGGGGTGGCTGCAGTCGGGGAAGAGTGATCCCTACGTGAAGGTCTTCTTCCCAGTCAGTCTGCTCATTTCAGTTTTTGGTTCTTCCATATCGGTGCGTGAAGGTCTTTGCGATCATGGCGACGCACGCATCACCACTTCACCGAGGCCTCCAGATAGGCTAAAAGACATACAGAACAATAGCTAGATAGACGCAGAGAAAAGTAGACAGACGGACAGAAAGACGATTTCTTTCAGGTACTTGTGTCTTCCTTTGTGTCCCGCCCGACTGCATCTTGTCTTGAAGGATGCTTTTCTTTTTGTCGACCCTTCGGTATTCATTTCTGTCCACTAAGGCATCCACCTTCAGATTTTTCGGCTTTTTCAGCCAAGCCTCGCTCCAGTGAGGCTCATCTGTCTTTCTTGGCTGCTTCCCATCGTTCTCTCTCTCTCTCTCTCTCTCTCTGTATGTGTGTGTGTGTGTGTGTGTGTGTGTGCGTGTGTGTGCCTCGCAGACGTCCCTTGGCAATCTGAGTATGAAGAAGAGTGAGGTCTGCAACAAGAGTCTGGACCCTGTGTGGAACTTTGAGTGCGAGGAGCACATCGCGTGGGGGGAGGGGGAGAGACCCCCCACAGACCTTCTCTTGGAGGTGTGGGACTGGGACCTGGTCTCCGCACATGATTTCTTGGGACAGGTGGGTGCGTGGGCATTCGGGGGTAGTGATACACACACGTTTTGTGTCACTGGTGTGGGTAGACGTGTGTTGGTTTGGGTGTTTGTGGGCTCGGTGGGGGGCGTTTCTTTTTGCTTTTGATTTGCTGCTGCATCTTTGTGCATGTGTGTGTCAGTCTTTCCCTGTCTGCCCATCTCTGCAGATGGGTGGATAGACTGACCGTTGGATGGATGGTCAGAGGGATGGACTGTCTCGTCAGTGGATGGATGAATCAATGGATGGAAGCGTGGATGGATGCAGGTCCGGGTTCCGCTCCATGATGTGATCGTGAGTCGGAAACGTCACCCTGGGGAGACTCTGGGGTTTGAGGGGAAAAGCTTCTCTCTCCAGGGACGGGAGGGCCCACAGGACGAGAAGGAGAAGCCAACGGTGGGTTGTGTTGGGGACTGATAGTATCTCTCTCTGATTTGTTGTATTCACACACCCATACGCTCAGAGGGGATGGTTCCAGAAGACCGTTGACAGAGAAGACAGCTAGTCCTGTTTTTTTTTTCTTTTAGAAGTTCGTGTTCGTCACTGAAGCTAGAGATGAAACTGACGTCGACTTGCTCGCATACTCCAGTGCCACCTCTTGCCTATTCACATACCTCCTTTTCTGTTTTTCTCACTTCTTTCTCTGTTTCTCTCCCTCCGTCTTTCTCTTGTCTTTGAAGTGTCTGCCCACTTCTGCCCACCTCCGTCTTCACACTCACACGATCCATCCCTCCGTGCATGTCGTTTCCTTTCCCCCTTCGCCCCTGCAGGGTCGGATCGTGCTGGACGTTCTATGGGACCCCCACTCTCCCGAGTTGGTTACCCCGCATGATAACCCGGTGCCAGAGGAGGCAGAGGTGCAGGCAATAGAAATGGGAGTCGCCGCGCCCATTGGTCAGTCGGTCGGGCACTTAGGCGGCTGAATCAGATTACGTGTCTGCCTTTCTCTCATTTTGCTTTGCCCTTTTCCGCCTATTTGGTGGAATGCGCTGATGTAAACCCGGGGCCGCCATCCCCTCTCCAGCTCTGTCTGTGTGTTTTTGTATGCGCATGCGTCGGAGAGACAGACAGACAGGCAGACAGGCGTACATTTAGAAAGAGCATCGCAGGAAATCACGGCAGAGAAAGTGCGCCGATAGGTGAGCCGGCTTGTAAGTGGAGTTTATGACCAGCGGGGGAGTGACAAGGAGAGAAGAGACCGTGATTCGTTGGATGGGCAGATGGGAAGAATGGATGAATGACTCGGTTCGGGAGCTAGCCCGTGCCAAGTTAGCCCTGGATACCCTGAATGACGACCTCCCTGCTCCCTTCCCTTTCTGCCTGTTCTTCTCTTGCAGGTCGCCGGCATGCCCCCACACCCCAACTACCACAGGACATGGCAGAGGAGGGAGGAGAGTATCCAAAGCAGGGGGATCTGATTGTCAAGTCAGCATCAATCTGTTCTCTTATTTGTTGTTGGGGTGAGGGAAGACCCCATGAAGGTGGTTTGTTTCTGCATGACATAGGAGGAAGATATGCACATGTAATTCGAAGCGACTGTCCTCTTTCTCTGTGTGGATTCTGACTTTGTTCGTTCGTGTGCATGTTTCAGTTTTGTGTCTCCCTCAGAACGGTTTGGAGCTCAGTGAAACGAGTGGGTGTCAGCGCAAAAAGTGCTTCGAGGCCAATTCTGCATAAATGACCCGTCTGGTTTGAATTCTGCAGTCTGATGAGCTCGTTCCCCCCCATGCAGAATTAAGTGATGCCGTACATGTGTGTGCATAATCAATCTGTGTACAGATCGACAGACACGTGCATGGAAGGAAGGAAAGAATCTGCATCCATCATCGGTGCCCCCCCTCGAATGTTGCAGCGTGATCAGCGCGAGCGATCTGAGGGCGGCAGACGCAGCAGGGTTCTTCACGAAGGCCAACTCTGACCCCTTCGTGAAGGTGACAGTGCCGGTGGGTCGATTTGCTGTTTTGTGTCTATGTGTCGGTGCATATGCCATTCTGTGGCTGATTAGTTTGTGTGTACATTTGAATCGCTTCCCATCCGACTCTCTGAGCATCGCCTCGTGCGTCGCCACTTCATGAGTCAGTGTCGAACGCAGGGAAGACAACAACATGAAGGAACATTCATTCACTCCTTTTTTGTCTCCCTGCCTATTTTATTCGTCTTCCTCTTTTCAGGTGGGTGTAGAGAACGCCTACGACTGGGAGACCCCATACCTCCCCAAGACGCTGAACCCCAATTGGCAGGAGAGCGTGCCTGGCAAGAACCACAAGGTAGGGGGGGGGGGGGGAGGGACAGAGGGAGCATAAAGGTGCAGGGAATGAGAATTATGTGTGTGCTGATGTCATTTTGCATTCTTGCAAGCTACTGAGACGGGGCCAGGTGAGGATTGAGGGGCACTTCTGGGGAAGTGAATAAATTTGTGTGAGGCAGGAGATAAGAAGAAAAGTCCTACCTCCTGCGCAATGAAGGCTGAGGGGGGCATTGGATAGAGCGCTCCTGCTCTGGGGAATGAAAAAGAGATTCAGAGGTTCCTTGCGTAGTTGTCGGTTGAACGAAGCTTATTTGTTCGATTCAAGACCAATTGACACCTTTTCTTCTCGCTCCGATCTCCTCTTCGACTTTGTCCCTTGCATCTGCTTGCAATAATGCGCTGCCTGCGTGTCGTTCTGTGTGCAGTCTTTTCGATTGCGTCTGAACGAGAAGGGTCTGAAGATGCGGTTTGAGGTTTTTGACTACGACGCCCTGAGTGCTCCCGACTTCCTGGGAATGGTCGGTCCCTCCGTCGAGGGGGTTGGGCGTGTTCCTGGGTGTTCTTGCATGTGAAAGGAAAGGAAAGGAAAGGGCGGGGCCCGCAAAGCACACCTGCAGTGAAATCGGAAGACGTTTCATCGGCGGGGAAGGGGAATGTTTGGTCTCCCCGAAGTGTGAAGGGGGGGGGACTAAGGCAAGAAAAACTTTGAGGAGGCTCATGCCGAGAACATGATTCTGGTGATGGCCTTATGCTTGAGAGCCCGTTTTCTTCCTGCTCAGTCTGATCACTCTGGTTGTTGCGTCTGTCTGCGCGCAGGCCGAGGTGGCGATTCCGGAAGACAAGGAGGGTCAGGTCCAGACCCTGACGCTTCCTCTTCAACCGAAGGAAGGGGAACAGCCCGAGAAGGAGACCGAGAAGGTGACTGGGTCTCTGTTGGTGGAGGTTGAGTGGAAGGAGGCGCGGACTGCGAAGAGCCGCTCTGGCACAAGGGCCTCTCAGGACGCTGCAGAGTCGATGCGGACACAACTGGAGAGGGTAGCTGCAGCCGCAAAGATTGAGAACATGAAGAACGCAGATGGAACGCATGGGGTCCTCATTGTGCGGTCAGTCAGTCAGTCATTTGGTCTGTTTGAATGTTTGGAAAGATGTCTGTCTCTCTTTCCTTGCTTGGTGCATGCCTGATCAGTCGTCAAAAAAAAGTATGGTTTTCTGATATGGGGCGTCACTTTTGGTACGGATGACAAGTTTATTTGCACGTCCCTCGGTGTTTTTCTGCGTCCTGTTTCTCACTGAACCGCACAAGAAGATTACAAAAGCCCGCTTTGCAGCGTTGTGTTTGTGTCCCTCCGACTGCATTCAAGGTGCCTTTGCCTGCCCTGCGTCTCTCTTCTACCGCCCGTTTTTTCGCTCACTGAGAGTTCGCGTTTCTCAGTTTGTCTGGTCCATTGAGCCTGCGAGTGTGCGTTCGACCACCGAACCAAATGTATGTGCCTTCCTTCAGTCTGATTCGTGCCCGTCAACTGGTCGCCAAGGACTTCAACCTCTTTGGGCCTGGATCTTCGGATCCTTATGGGGCCGTGCGGCTGAGGGTGAGTGCCTCGCTTTGTTGGGGGTTGGGGGGAATCAGGGGGTTGGTATGTTCTTTTCGTGAGGGAATGGAGAAAAATGATGGAAGGAAGAAAAGACAGGCCGTTCGGATGCGGCATGGGTGCCTTTGTGTGTCCCTGTCCACTCGTCTGGTTGATTCTGACTGCTCTCAAATTCTATTTCGCGACCCGCAGGTTCATTTGTGGATGCAATTTTTTAAAAGCTTCCTGTCGGTACATATGCGCGCATCTACCTGCGTGCCCCTCTGTCTACGTCTCTACTGGACCCGTTAGCATGCATTCGTGCAGACTGGGCCCGGGAAAACGGACATCACGGAGCTGCACACAGGGTACGAGAGACGGACCCTGAACCCCGACTGGGCCGCTGCCGCTGCTCGCAAGGCTTCCTCTGGTAAGGGCGAGGAGGGAGACGAAGACAACGTGCTTCGCTTCAGGGTGGACTACAGAAAGCCAAAGAATCCGAGGAAGGGGGCAAAGGGAGGAGCCTTGAGCCCGACTTCCGATTCGGGGGAGATCAACAAACCCGACACCATCCTGGTGGAGGTCAGCGGGGGGG